>PRKT01000185.1:394046-487173 GCA_003671525.1 Saccostrea glomerata
GTATGGGTACGTTTACAGCGTTCGAGGCGTTTTCTCGATATGCATCAATTGCATAGGACCTGCAAATCAAAGACGTTGGTTGTTTTGTTCCATTCAAATGATATAATTTCAAAATGTGTTTGCAAATTTTACTGCTTTTTATTTCAAGTTTATTCTGCATAAATTGGCGCACTGTAAAAATACGTACTCATGCATCTAAATTTCTCTTCCAAACTTGCATTTTTTTTCTTTTGATTCAAATCAATAATCATTTAAAAATATGATTATTATATTGTTTATTTTGTTTTTGAAATGTCTTGATCACCTCATGTGTTCTTATATGCTTTACCATCGGAGATGTGCACAAGTCGATACCCAATCCAAAAAATCATTCAAGTGTAACGAGCGCATTGGGGTATACATCGTTACAATGAGACAAGGTATCTGAAAGAAATATGGCGGAATACGGCTATAGTTGGTATGAAACAAGTCGTACATAGATGAAAATGTTGCGTTTTTAAGAATTAATGTCAGCTTTAAGCAAGTATCATTATGTACCTTAGTAGAAGGTTTAATGGGTTTCAATTTCATGGTAAGGAAAATTAATGTACTTCAAGAATTATTAAAAAATCATAAAGACAACAATATTGAAAGACTTACAAGTACAGGTAACTCTCGATACCTCGAAGTCCGCGACCGAGAAAAAACTTCGAGAGATCAAGAGTTCGAGATTTTAAGAGTCCGGAATTTTCCGGGTTTGTTGACTGGTTTTGAAATTAATCTTACCGGATGTAATAATTTTCATGCAGTGCTAACATTTGACATGTGGTGTTTATAAAACAACGGTATATTTTCGTATTGTAGATAATTATTTATTTAATTGAGTAAATAAAAAATGTACATCGTCACTTCATGTTTATATATGTATTATTTTTTATACAGACGTCAAACTACGCATTTGTTAAATAAAAAGACATATTTTACCGCGCCATACATAGCATTGACTACGCGTACATGTACTTCAAACATGATCATCGAAACGTTGGACGGAATTCTGTAAGTAATTGTGCAACAATAGTCATAATATTGACTTTGAGGATGTTTCTGCATTTTCATATCTCGTTAATTTAAAACTTTGACACTGACTTGAAATAAAATTTAAACTGCACTGTATTTAGTTTTCGTCTTGTATTTATTTTCCTATTTTTCATTCACGCCGCTTCTCTGAATATTGGAAGACAGTCGATGATAATTTTTTTAATAGCATGTAGGCAACATATGATTAATTACAAATCAATTATCAACTAGCAATACAAGTGTCACCTGAATAAACATGCCGTTTCTGGAGACCCGCATCTTCTGCCTGGGGCCATTTCAATGTCCAGGTAAAGTCGCTAATTATGTAACATTATATACACATAGCCACTTCTAGGTTTCAAGGGTAAATTTCAATAGAATATGCATAGCAGGACTGCATTTTGACTTCGTGGGATCAAGGGTTTCGAGAGATCAAGAATTCGAGAAATCAAGAGTAAATTTGCTTAGTTATATAGGGAAAAAAATCGGGACCGGAGACTGACTTCGAGCGATCAAGAACTTCGAGAGATCGAAGTTCGAGCCATCAAGAGTTACCTGTAGTAAGTGCTTAAGAATACAAAATACTGAGGATAAGAAATATTTGAGAGTAAAATGATAATAAATTTAGGAATTGATGAGTTATAAAATAATCCTCATTAGGCAATGTAAATGATATTTTAAAAGTAGATTTTCTTTTCTAGGTCCTTCACACGGGCGGCCCAGGAAAGACAGTGAAAAATCCAACCACTCGCAGGAGGTGTTCTCAGGTGGGGAGGATAATAGGGAGGAACCCAAGAGTCCACTGTCTCCCGTACACAGAGAGGATCCGGTGAAACTCATGCCAGCTCCTCCCCCCACAGTTAACGTCTGGGCCAAACGGAAAATTGAATCGGCCCCGAAACAAGGCCCGCCTCCTGACGACGTCAAGTCTCCACCCAAGTCCTCACCCCCGAGCAATTCCCAAGTCCCTGCCAAGAGTGAATCTAAGTCAAATCCTACACCAGCAGTATGTAATCTGATTTTAACATTTTTAAATAAAAATAGAAGAAATAAAAACTGTATGATTGTCTTAGTAGATATTGTAAACCCACTTCCTGGTATTATTCTTGTCATCTCTTATATGCAATTTGTCAGTTTGAAATCACTCATTGACAATTATAGTTTTGCGTCTTAAGAAGCATTTTCTACAAATACAAAGCAAAATGGTTCAGGGCAATCAGTAATCACAAGTTAAAGTTGGCATGCGAATTAAAGTTGGTATCACTTATGGTTTTCCTTACTCTGTTTTTTAATCAACTCCATAGATACATTTTTAGGGATTTCTTCAAGTTAGGACCTTCTTAAAGAAGAGTGTATAAAAATTTATTAATCTGATAATATTTATAGGAACCTCCAGTTACAAACGCTTGGAGCAGAGGCAAACCAGCAGACCTAAAGCCTTCTGAATCCTCCAAGAATAGCACACCTTTGAAAAGACCAGGTGAGGTGTTAATGATATTACCTAACACATGGTATTATGGCAGAATCCTCAAAAATAGAATGCCCTGTAAATGTCAACTAGGACAGATGCTATCAGTATGTACTCAGTAAGTAGGGCATGGAAACCATATGCCAAATAAAAGGCATACTTATTGGGGGTTGATAAGATAAGGTACAATTAGTTTAATTTCTCAAAACAAGATATTGAGATTAATCATATGAAAAACTTGCCGAATTTGATATACTGTATATGCTATTAAACTAAAGCAGGAGTTATTGATATAAACTGTGATGCACATTTTCTAGTATTCAAAATCTGACAAGAAATGGTAATTTTGCAAGCTGCTTGGTTGCAATTAGAACAGTGAAAATTTTGAAAACAGCAGTATTATACAATTATATTAATCAATGTTTTGTAGACGAGAGAGGCAGTTTCCCAGGTGAAGGGAGAGGAGGATCTGCTAGGGGCGGGAGAGGAAGAGGGACACCAACTCGTGGAAGAGGGGGAAAACAGAAGTAAGTGGGAACCTCCCTTCATATTTGAGATAATGTATATATAAAATGTTAATGGATGAAATATGTCATATATAAGCTTCTGAAAACCACAAATCAGGTGCTGGAGTTATTTCTAGTATTCTTGATAAAGCTTTATTTTAAAACTTTATTTTTTTTTAACCTGTAGAGCTCCAAGGGAAAAGGCAATCCCCCAGTCTATAGATGACATGCCTAAATTTGAAGAAAAGAAAGAACAGGTTTGGTTTGGATGTTTTTTTCTTTGAAATTAATCATAACAAAGGGTTGGGCACCAGTTTTATGAATTTATTATACCCTCTCCCAATGTGTACATTGTAAAATTTGAATTAGAAATTTGTAGATTTAGAGTATACAGTTTTTGCAAAATTTACAAAGAACAGGAATTTTACATGGCAGGAAAAAAGTTAAAATCTGCAAAATGTATTGAATTTTTCCTTCCTCACAGTAATTTGATTAGAACTCTTTTCTACTGCATTTCATGTAAAATCGTTATTTGAATTAAAATCAATTATAAATTCTTTTAGGCCTGGACAGGTGCCAACAAGTTTGCCGGCCTTGTTGATGATGATGACGATGGAGAAAGCATGGAGTAGGAAATTGGCATCAATTTGTTATTTCTTTCTTTGACCTTTTTAAAAATGGAACTTGGCTGTTTTATTGATTTTAATTGTTATGTAATGATTGACATTACAAACTGAACTTGGCAATTAATTTATAATAAAAAGAAAATGTATATTAAAAGCATTTAAAAAGATATTTAATTTTAAGAATAAAATTATACTAGTCCTAGTACGGTACTAGTTTAATGAATGATTTTGTATATACTGAATTTAATTGTTACAGAAATAAATGGAAGTGATCATGTACAAATGCACTGTTAATTTTTAGCATGAATTCTGTAATCTTTGACAATCCCAATACATGTTTTGAATTTGATATGTAAGGATGAAGATGAAATACTTGGTGTATAATAATGCTTAAGTACCTCTGTTGGCCTTAGGATATATTTTTTGTATGATATTTTGGCTTGAATTTGGTTAAATATGTTTCCAAGTTTACAGAAGTGACCAATATGAAATTTTGTGAACTCACTTCAATTCTTGAGCTTCTTTGAAACAATTAAAGAATATTAAGATGATGTAGCATGAAATTTGTGTATATTTTTAAATGTTATTGTTGAGACTTTCCTTTTCCTGTTCACAGCTGCATGTGATGTGTAAAGATTTACGTGAAATGTAGCAGGTGCTTTGATTTGAGGGATGTTCATAAACATTTACATATCAATCTTGTTAACAGTACCATAGGAAGTTGTTGAACATAGGGATAGTCATTCAAACATAATATAAACTATGGATAATGATAAATTTTTCATAGATCACAACTTGTACTCAATAAAATTCCATTTTGTTCACAAATTGACAATTTTGAAAGGAAAGACTAATTCTTTTATAATGTGTTTACACGTAAAATTTATAAGCAAATCAATGAGCTATATTAAACGTAAATTTTTGTTATTACTTTTTTTTCTGCGGGGGGGGGGGGGGGGTAATTACAGGCAAGTATATAGATGAAATATGTTGGAAATAACTAACGGTATTAAAACTCCCAAGTCCATTATGCAATACAAATCAGGATCAGAGCAAACTCGGATCCCTAAAATATCTGAGGTGGGATCAGGTGCCATAGAGGAGTGGGCAATCCCTGCAAACTGGTTACATATGTATGCTCCTTGTCATGATCGGGAAATAATGGGGAAAATCCGTCGAAAAATTCAGTGTGTAAATAATTGACTAACAATTGGTAGGGGACCCCCCCAGCCACCTTAATTATTTTGCTGATTTGTAGAATATAATTTCTGTTGAGATTCTGCTGGGCTAGATATTTGGACTGGCGCCCACAGTCAAAATATCTAGCCCAGCAGAATCTCATGTAGAATAATGTAGAAATATAGCTACTTTATGATTAACTGTGCTCCCTCAATTAAAACGTCTGAATCCTCTCTGGTTGCCTATTATTATTTATTTCTTTTTCTAGGAAGTTTTGGCATGCGGTTGATAGTGCCCCTCCAACTGAAAATGTACGACTGTGCCCCCTCCCCCGAACTGCTTCCTACAGAAGTATCCCTGACATGATTGCGAGGATGCTAAAAAAATAAAATGAAAAATAAAATGATACATTGCTCAAATAAAACAAAGAATTTTTAAAAGGGAACAAATTAATTTGAGTGCTCTATAATCTATGATTTCCTGCACATCGCAGCAAAGAGTTACCGTACTGTACTTTTCTTTAATGAACCAGGGGGTACAATCAAACATTTTCAGTTGGAGGAGGGTAGCACTACACGTAGCAAAAATTCTTCGAAAGCAAAAACAGGGGAGAGGTGTCGGACGTTATTACTGAGGTGGAACAAACAACTTTCTGGAAAAAAAGGTGTAGACTCTATAATAGGCCTATAAAAAGTAGGCCTTTACGGTAACTATTTATTTTATTATATATATTTATTTACACGGAAATTAAGTAACACGGACCCATCCATCATACATTTTTTTTATTTGGCATATAAGAAAAAAAATAAAGAAAAAATTTTAACTACGCCTCTGAGATCCGCACCTCCGTATTCAACTTGAATCAAGCGTCCGAAAGACCCTGACCAAAGAGTGCATCGGGCGCGGTTAGATCAAAAATGAATTTTTCTGTATTTTTTGCATCTCCTATTGTTCCTCTATGGCCCCAGAATGATTCAAACAACCAATTTATTTACTATATTTGCGGAGGAATTGCCTTGATATACTTCCTGGTATTGGTTATTGCGTCCATATCAAGGAGAAATGAGGTAAGCTATTTAAAATCACGATCATGGTCTGACAGTGACATCACAGGTACTTAGGTGTTGGTTTATAAATACATATATGTAAAAAAAAAAATATTAGTTCATAAATATGTATGTTGATATGTCATTTTTTTTTTTTTACAAATTACATTCACAAGTGCTTGAGGACAGGAAACACCCCCCCCCCCCCCCCCCTCCTTCCGATATAGACCCCAGTCCCCAGGGCCAGGGCCTTTTAGACATTTTCACAACTATTATCTATATATGGATAACACATTTGTGATATAATCTATCCCATCAATTAAGACAATTTACTTAAACTAACATTTTATAAAAAATGTCTACCCCGCTCTATTATTTTATAAACTTTAAATATAGAATGTACTAAGGGTAGATTTTATAAAATGTTTGTTTTAGGTAATTTTTCAAATTGTTAGTATGTAATAATATGTCAATGAAAGATAATTTATGAGAAAAAAAGGCCCAGGGGTGGATATTGAAAGGGGGGTGTGTCCTGTCCTCAAGCACATGTGATTAAATTTCACTTTTATCATTATCTAGCAATGCATTTAATCTCGTTTAAAATTATTCAATTTTTAAAAAAAATCCCTTCATTATACATTGAATACCTTTATGTTAATTTTTTTTTAGGCATGCATTGTGGTCATTCCTCCAAATGAAACATTTCATGATGAACACCTACTACATAAATACCTGCTGGAAATAAAGACATCACTAAAACTAGGTAAGAAAAAAATATATTATAAAGCTCCTAAGTCTTCTTTATTTCAGTCCCAAAAAGCATATATTAAAAGCCTGATTAATATTATCAAACAGCAAAAACTTGCAGCATTTCATGATTGATTTAATTTTGAATTTATATGAAGCTAGAAGTAAATTTTTAAGAAAAAAGGAAAACATTTTACTTTTGAACCAGGTTATTGAATTGAAGTCCTGAAGCAATATACATGCAGATTTTTTTCTTAAAATCATGTTTTTGTTCTATAGGTAGCAGTTGTCATGCTTTAGCAAGAGTTTACATTCAGTTGGTTGGCAGAAAGAGTTCCAGTCCATATTATCCCATCGATGTATTTTATTCTGGAAGATTTCTTTTTCAAAGAGGTTGCAGGGATATTTTCTTATTAAAAGTATCAGGTCTGTATTCTAAAATGCTGAAGAACTGTAGCACTATGGATTTACCCGATTTATATTGAGGTCTTAGACCAAAATGGACCAAAAGTGAAATATGAAACCATAATGCCCCAGCTCTGTAGCAAATATTCAAAAAGTCCTCATTTCCGTTTTATTAATGGGTTGTGCTTTAACAGATCATCACAATTGGAAAATTTATCATGAGAATAAATGCAAATACACAATTGTATATTTTTGAAAATTAATTCCTTAGTTTTAAAAAGCTAAATAAAATTAGATTTTTGATCTGCTCCAACTAGATCTATACGCTTTGTGCGAGTCAGAGCTGATCAAAGATCTAATTTTAATTAGATTGTAGTTTTAATAATATCAAATTCATGTGTTTAAGAAAAGTTGAAATAACACATATAAAATAAAATCATGGAACAAATTATTTAGAGAGACTATAATTTTTGTAGGTCAGATTACATGCATTTAAAATATTTTAAATTAACAATAGAGCGATTACACATATTCTCTTTTGCAATTGAATATATATTTACTTAGTACATTGTATCTGAAATTGAAAATAGAAATATTGATAATAATTTTTTTATTTTACAGATAACCTCGGAGAAATGGATGTTGTTAACTTCATAATAGTCAAGAATAAAAAAAGTACATGGTAATAAAAACTAATATACTGCCACAAATATTTCTAGTTTGCCTTTACAGCTTACAATTCATGAATGTTTGCATGATCTCTCATATTGCAATGCTTTCTATTTACAATATTAGATTGCTACCCTCAGAGATTATATATATTTAAGATCTCCTATAATTTGTGGTTGGATATGATTTTTTATCAAACAAGTTGTGTGTGTGTGTTTTTATCCCCAAGTCCTTGCAAGGGGATAAAAAACACACACCAAGTTGGATAAAAATCATATTCAAGCACAAATTATGGGAGATTATTTTTATTAGATATTTTTTGCATAACTTAATGTTTTACACTGTTTTTATATACATATATTTGACTTGATGTACGGTCATCACTTTTACGCAAAGAAAAAGAAAACACTGTGCATCACAGCTCTGACGAACAATGAAGTAAAATACTAAGGGGTTGGCTGTGTAGTCAAACTGCAGCAGTGGGAAATGAAAAAAAAAAATCTGTAATTATTGATATCCAGGGGACAAAGGTACAAATGGGATATAAAAAAAAAAAAGACTACTGATACCCAAATAATTATTTTTCATTGACATCTGGAAAGACTTTGATAATTGTCTTTACAGGACTCCTGATGATGTGACAGTGATGCATGCAGCAAGTGGAAAGAGATGGAAAGTCTGTCACAGCATTACAGACATAGACCAAGGTATTTCACATGATGCTGGAGAAGAAAACCAAAGCATTGTATTGAATAAAAGGTATGCTGGTTCAATAAATTATAAACTGATTGTTAAAGATACATAGATATACAGGTACCCAACTAGTGTACTACATCTAATGCACTGTTATTTTTCTAGTAAATTAAAATCTTTTTTTTTCAGAGGAATTGTTGGTCATTATTGGCAGTTGTTGATGATGAACCACATGTGGCTATCTCCTTTGACCACACCCATTAGATATGGTGCCTACACCACCAGGATGCATGTCCTTTTCGTTTGTTGGGTCCTTTCCGTTCTGGCCTTAGCGACTTTAGTGTTTTTTATTGTAACTCCCCAGAAAAAAGACAATACCTTGCTATATGCTATTGGCTATGCCTGTCTTGTTACAGTGTATGCTACACCAGTGTTGGGATTTATGAATCTGTTTCTGCATCTTGTCAGATCTGGGTCCAAAGAAAAGATTGGGGAATACAGAAAATCACTAAATGAAAAATGGAGAGAAGACAAAGTAGTGTTGAACATAAATATTCCAGAAGATAGGCAGGCTGTAGGCCAAAAGAGCAGTGCGTTGTCCAATGCTTCGACAGTGAATCAATCACAGTTAAAATATTTTTCAGATCAATTTCACAGTATTATGACAGCAAATGAATCTCGGTACAAGTCATTCTCAGATAAGTTTCACTCCATTGCATCTGTAAGCAAGGATACTGAGATGAGCCAAACAAACTATCCTGACTTTCACAGTGCTTTTACTGTAACTGAATCCCAGGATGAAGCTTTTTCAAATAATCTCCCATCAGATGAGTCCATGGGCAAGCCTTTGTCATCACATGGTAATTACTCTGAGGATCCTAGTTTCCAATCTATTCGGTCAGAAAGAGATGCTGAATCAAGCAGCCTGAGCTTTCATCACTTGTTAAGCTCTTCCCTTCAAAAACCAAGTACTGAAGAAGAAAATCTGATGAAGACACCTTCAGTTCAAAAGTCTGGAACCGATGAAGAAAGTTTGATAAAGACTTCTTTACTACAAAAGCCATCTACTGAGGAAGAATTATTTAGAAAGTCTTCTTCACTTCAAAAGTCTCACCTTGAGGAAGAGAATTTGGCAATGATATCTTCACTGCAAAAATCAATTACCGAGGAGGAGGAGGAGGGTTTGATGAGGACGTCTTCACTTCAAAAGCCAAGCACTGAGGAAGAAACTTTGATAAAGGTCTCTGCCATTCATCATGAAAAATCACAAAATAAAGTCTCCATTACCTCTTGCAAACCTCAGAGCAAAATTGAGGTAGATAAACCTAAGTCTAAGTCAGTGGAGCTTCTGATATCTTCCCCAGAGATGACTGCTAGACAAGTATCACAGAACATTGTGACTTTTGTGAGAAGAGCTTTCCATGAAGCTGTGGATGCTGCCTTAAGGAAAAAATACACTGAGACCATTGAGAGTGTGCAAAACTGCTTGGAGATATTGTACTTTGTCTTAAAGGAAGAATTACTACCTCGTTTTGAATGTGAAATAAACAATTCAAAAGGTAACTGTAAATGCATCTCAGGTCATTTGGGTTAAAATATGATGTTAGTTTACATGTGTTAAAATAGAGATCGACTTCTGAGCATTCTAATGTGATTTTTAAATATGATTTAGGATATAATTTCTGAAATATGATATGAAATTAAAGTTAATTACTTTTTCTAATAGGTGAAGAAGTTTTTCCCAATGAAGATCAACCGAGAAGTATCATTTTAAGGATGATGGAACATCTCATAGAGAGAGTGACTGTGCATCCTAACCTCTCCACAGGAATGGTTTTAATGATTTGTGAAGAACTTCTTAGTTATTCAGGTATGTGTCTGTTAAAAGTTATTCCTTAAGTGAAATGGAAGTAGTTGTTATGAACTGCTCAATTTATTTCATTTTCAAGTCACATTGAAACAGAAAGAAACTAAGAATTCACAATTAAATGTTTTTTTGGCAATAAAGAAGTTAAAAACTTAGGCAACAAAGAAGTTAAAGTATACATATGTACATTGAAGGGATGTGTGAGCATGGCAAACAACATGAAGTCGTGTCCCGCAAATTTCATGAAAATCCAGGTATGTAGGTCATTGTTTCTTTTAAATTGTTTCTCTGATCCTTTCATCTGGTACTGTTTTTTATCTTTCGAAATTTGAAACTTTATATTGAAGTTGAAAACTGGGAGAAGCTTATGGAATCCTTCATCTTCAAGGTCATTCAGTCAGCTTGTGAGACTATTTATCAAACACCAGTGTGCCTGCAGACCAGGCAGTATATGTGTAAACCTTATTCTCTGAAAAGTGCCATTCAGAATGTTATAGAGGGAGACATTGCCAAGGATCATGCAGTCTACAGTCTGTGTTGTGACATCATCGAAGAAGCAGAACAGGAAGTGACATCAGAACATCAAGTTCCTGAAAACATTTATCTGGAATTCTGTATCAAACGGACAATACTGAGAAGGTTGAGAAAGATATGTAACAGTGGGGTTTTGTTACCTGATGATGAAACAAATCTAGCAGAAGTCAGGTCCAGATTGTACAGAAAATGGCACAGGGAAGGACTACAACAGGAGATGATCTACAGTGGACTGTTGGGTGAAGTTCTCCTATTGAAGTATGCAGAAAGTTTGGACCAGGAGGGGGTCCTGAAGTTGTGTGACATTCTACAGAATGAAGCTGATTTCCAGTATATGCAGCAGATGATCAGAAGGATACTCATTATAGAAGTAGAGAGGAATTTAGACTTAACTGAATCTTCCTTTGTTTCCTCTCAAGAATGCCAGCAAGGTCTTGAAAGTGAAATTGAAATTAAGGTAATGAAAACAGCTAGTACAGGTACCTACATCATTATGATTCATACACAGTTGTAACTGTATATAGCTCCATCTCCTACCACAGTTTTCATTCTTGACTGTCAGTGTCACTATATCTGTATGAATTGCTCTATTCTTTAGATGAACAGGACTTTTGTGTCTATGAGGAAAACTCTTGAGACTTTGACTCCAAGAGTGATCTACGAAGAACTTTTACAATGTAGGGGAAGCTTTCTTGTATCCAACATGCTTGAGGAATTAAAACGTGAAGAAATGTTGAAACAAGCCATAAAGGTACGTACTTCTTTTACATCAAAACATGAAGCAGGGTGATATCTTGACTTAATTTCTGAAGAATACTGCAATTTGACAGAAAATGAGAAGTATTAAACAATATCTTTTACAGGACAGTGTTGTCATTACTGTTGACAAAGATGAAACAGATATGGAACTTGTAGATATAAAGGAACTCAAAAAAGGTAATGACTTGAAAGTATTAGTTTTGATCATTGATGTACATGACCATTGTGACTGATATAGCCTCTCACAAAATCTGTAAAAAATACTGTTTTATATGAACTTAAATACTGTAAATCATGATGCTAGAATTTTATGCTTTGTTAAAAAAGTATCAATTGATTTTTGTGAATATAGTGATATTATCATAAAATTATCATTTTCATTTCCCATACTACTGTATTACACTGTAAGTGAGTGCTCCCATTTCAGATTTGATTCCACTTCAACGATACCTGAAATTTTTGGAAAGCATAAAGACCCACAGAAAACTGTCATCATCTTTCCTCCACACATCATGGAAATTTCACAAGCATTTCACCTCAGAAGCTTTCCAAACTCTGACCGAGTCTGCTTTGATGCTCACAGAGGACTCTGTGGACAAGACGCTAACCCCCGAAATCCTGTATGAACTTGAATGGGATATGACCAGAGAGAACCGAAAACCACTGTCAGGTTTCTGGATGTCCCTCTTTGCCGTATTTCTGTTCGCCACAACTCTATTTAACCTGGTTTATGTCGCGATGACCGGTGCACAACTGACAGTGGATCAGGTCACTCACTGGTCAGCCTGTTTCCTCGTGTCGGTGCTTCTGTATGAACTGGTTATAGAATCGTGTTTATCCATCTTTCTGATGAACTAAAAAATTTAAAAATGCTAACTTAGAGATTCTTGAAAAAATTAAATTCTATCTTTGTAGATCCATCAGTGTGTCAGAAATGGGTAGTTATAAGAAATTGTTTAGTGCATGTGTTATTTTTCTGGTTGATTTGATAGCTTACAAATATTAAAACATTCCTGGAACATTTGAATCTATTAGAAAACCACTGTGGAAAGTTTATAGTCATAAAGTCTAAGTACATGTATGATTAAAATTTACAAGTTGTTGGAGTTGTTTCATTGTCTAAATATGAGAGTCGATCTATACTCTTTAAGCTATAGGGAAAAGCATAGCCATGATAGGTCAGAGGAGTATACTCATGTAGACTTGTTTTTCATTTATGAAATTAGAAGCATAGTTCATAGGATGTGAATTTTATGCACATGCCATTTAATGTGTTTAAAAGCACCATTATATAATCTGAGGTCAACATTAAATTAAGAAACTGATTAGAATGTCTAGATGGCACTGGTTCTGGCATGGTTCATGACCAATCCTTGGAATTTTATTCTAGTATCTGTTAGAAACATATATCTTTTAACAAAAGCAATAAACAAAATTGTCATCATCTGACACCCTACCTCTCCCACGTGAGAACTGCAATTCCTGCTTTACATAGTTTTTGCCTGGACAACAATAATATTCTCCATGACACAAATGAGAGGGATAAAATATGACCTAGCTATTCATTCTGGAAATAATTTGCTCAAATCTCTTACCTACATTGCTTTTATAACTAAACATATTAAGAAATTGAGACTTACTTAAGTAAAAAAAAAAATCTACTAGGATGTACCAGTAAAATAAAACATTTATTTGGAAGCCCCCCTTTCACAATTCTGTTTAGCTCTCTCTTTGTAAGCCTTTAAGCTTTTCCCTCCATCATATACTGTCCTTATTTTTTGGTACATGAAGTTGAAGAAAAATAAAAGATTGTCATATTCTCCATCATAGACATCATCTACAAAGAGGTCATGGTAGTCCCGCACCAAATAGTACACAGCCTCAATAGTGGATAAATATGTAGCTGGATTGTCCTTTTGGTGCCTCCAGAATTTAGTTTCTCTTGATTTCAGTTGTACACAGGTCAGATCTGAAATAGGTAAAAAGCTTTTTGCTGACAAAATTATTAAAACATCTTTTAAATTTGTTCCTAAACAGAATTTTAAATGCCTTATTATCATTCCTGAAATATATTTAATTTGCACCACAGTTAAACATTTTGATGGATTGTATGTAAATATTACATGTAATTGCTGAATTGGGAATCTTTTAACATTAAAAAATCAATTTGAAAAGGCATCAAAGCCTCTTGCATAATTGAATTTGAAAGAAATACCCTTGAGTCTGTCATCAGAAATTATCCCTTTAGTTTGATTCCAAGTACTATCAATAAAGATGGCCCTTTCAAAGGGAGGTTCCCTTTTATAAGTTTTCAGTTTCTTTTGAGATTCTTGATCCTCTTCCCCCTTTCTTTTCAATGAGGACAAGTCATTAAGTTTAGACTCATCTGAGTTGTTTCCCTTGCTATCATCAGATAAGTCTCCTGATTTGGAGCTGTTTCCATTCATATTGTAAGTTGAAGAGTCCTTCTGTCCATTCATATTGTTAGTTGAAGAGTCCTTTTGCTCCATCAATGGTGAGCTCAAGATAGAATCTTTATCACAACCACTGATACTGTCTACATTTTGTTTTGTATCACTTGTTCTTAATGCATTTGCCATTTCTTCTAAAGTTTGGGAATTTTTTCCAGGAAACACTAAAACTACCTACAAGAGAAGATATGTACCGGTACTGTAAACTTGCAAATTTTTGTTTTGTTCAATTTTGGTTGTTTTTGTAGTATGGAGCGACCCACCGATTTAAGCATAACCTCAAGAAAATGATTAAATTACTAAGTTCATGCAGTATTCTGCTTGTATACTGGAAGCAACCACAAAATTCATTCTCCTCAAATCAGTGCTTCTCTGCTAACTTCAAAGATTTGACCCAACAAAAATAGGTGATATTTCACAGTAATCAATAATTGTACTCTTGATGTACATAAAAATGTGCATGCTTTATTAACCTGACATTATCAGATATGTCATAAATGTAATATATGAACAAGTCCTATGTGAAATTATATAGATATATCCCACCTTACTCCTGTCCGGATAGTCTGGAATACATGGATAGGTATACACATGGACATCCTCTGGAGCCAGAACTGCAGCATGTGCTGATGTACTCTTACCATCACACTCATTGGGATGTTTGATGATGTCAATCTTTAAAGGTAGCTACAATGAGAAAAAAGGGAACATCTTAAAAGCAAGATCAGCTCTTCTGAGGTAGTTTTTTTTAAATATATAAATGGTGCCTGTTTTGGAGGATAAAAGTTGAAATGACATCCCAAGGAAAACCATAATTGTCAACCAACGATATGGAAGGTAAAGGATCTCCAGTTTGTTTATTTTTTAAACTATCTGATTAAAATCAGAGCCTCATTGCTCCTTTTCAATGGCCCACACATGTATATGTCACTTATAAGTTGACAAATCATTAAAAGGAGCAACAAGGACCTAATTTTAATCAGAATTACTTTTTAAATTCTATTATAATATGGGTTATTATTATAAATATTGGGGTTTTGTCTATTCTCTTTAGAGAAGTGGACAGACTTTCGCCTACTTCCAAAATGTACATGAAAATCTGTCCACTTCTCAGAGAATAGGGTTTTGTCTTACCTTCACCTTTGGGATAAGATCCTCTGTACCCTTAACTGGCATAAAACAGTTGTAGCAGTAAAATTTTCTAGACTTTAAACATTTTGGGCATATGCTCCGATTTTGCAATGAGTTCAAAAATTCTGAGGATGAAATTTTTAAAGCCTGAAATGGATTTTCTTCCATCTGAAATGAGAAAAATTTACGTCTAAAATCATGATTATTATATTTAAATGCACACAGTCATTCAAAACAAATAATTTGGTTACAATTTCATACGAAAATGTGCAGTAGAAAGTTTTTTCCCCTGGTTTTCTTGAGCAGTTGCCACCTGTAGGGCTCTTTAGAGTAAATTCGAACCGTTCCGGATGATAACAATTACTGTTTATATAATTTTGATTTATGCAGGCATTAAATTAATCATTATCAAGATAATAAAACAACAACAATTATCTGAAAAACTGTGTTGTCACTGTATGTTACACAATATTTGAAGCAATTTGCCGAAAATTGCACTAACCAGAATGTCACAACTGAAACCGTTCTCACTTTGACAAAAATCTTTGGAGAGCGTTTGATATATTAAACCCAGAACATGACAATAGTCACAGATAAAAAAAAATTAAATAGGCGTAATAGAAGTTTAATTTCTTTATATTATCAAAATATTATTTACTTAAATTTAAGAAATTTATTTTATTTTTTTTTATTTTATCTAAATATATCGTCAGAGGTCCTGTGCTTAATCGTAGATTCGTAGTTAGAATGTAACGCACCGTTGTTTATTTCATGGCGGCGATTATAAAGAAGGCGCACTGTGGATAATATCGGATACTTGTTATCTACGTGAGATTACCTCAGAGAACTGTAAGTATGTGTCAGGGTTATTATAAACTATGCATTTCAAGATTATTTAACTTGATTGAATTTACACTATAGCTACAGAATGAACAAATAGTGAGTACATATTAGATGGGTGGGGCAGAGGTGTTCACAGTTTTAGCGGACGAAATGAAGTAGTTTTTCTTATAATGTATAACACTCGAAGGGTTCATGAGTTTCTCATCCAGATCAGCATGAATTCAAACTAACAAATAATCTGATAGGCATAAGTAAAAATTTTAAAAGTACCCACACAGCCACATAGTGACATACTCATGCAGTGACAAGTACTCACTCAGTACACATACTCAGTGACAAGTACTCACCCAGACAGTATACATACTCAGTGACAAGTACTCACTCAGACAGTATACATACTCAGTGACAAGTACTCACTTAGACAGTACGTGCCAAACTCATCAACACACACACAGACATTACAAATACTCAGTGACAAGTACTCACTCAGTACACATACTCAGTGACAAGTACTCACTCATACAGTACACATGCTCAGTGACAAGTACTCTTCCAGACAATATGCATACTCAGTGACAAGTACTCACTCAGACAGTACACATACTCAGTGGCAAGTACTCAAACAGACAGAACACATACTCAGTGATAAGTTCACACCCAGACAGTACACATCGGTGACAAGTACAAACCCAGACAGTACACATACTCAGTGACAAGTACACTGACAGGCCACATGTACCCAGTTACAAGTACACACCGAGACAGAACACATTTCAAGTGAATAATACTCAAAATGTACTCACTCAGACAGAAATAAGTAACCCATAGTTACACATGCATTCCCCAAGATAAGACTCAACTTGCTCTTATAAAGTGTATTCATGTTATCTAGTACAAGTACTAACCCAGAGAGGTAAATTAGAAGAATCTCACCAAGACGCATAAACCTAGTTAAAATTTCTCACCAAACATCACTCAGAAAAGGCTGCGAAGTGACAAATTCAAATCCACAGTGGTCATCCAAACAACTAAACCAAGAGACAAGTACTCACTAAGACAGGTACGTCAAGAGCCAAGTACTCACTCAGACAAGTAAACCTTAAAACAAGTACTCACTCAGACAGGTAAACCAAGAGACAAGTACTCACTAAGACAGGTACGTCAAAAGCCAAGTACTCACTCAGACAGGTAAACCAAGAGACAAGTACTCGCTCAGACAGGTAAACCCAGAAACAAGTACTCACTCACACAGGTAAACCAAGATACAAGTACTCACTCAGACAGATAAACTCAGAGACAAGTACTCTCTCAGACAGATAAACTCAGAAACAAGAACGCGGACAAATAAACCATTTGACAAGTATTCACTCAGACAGGTAAACCTTTTGACAAGTACTCACTCAGACAAATGAGTTAAGAGACAAGTACTCACTCAGACAGGTAAACTCAGAGACAAGCACTCACTGAGACAGGTAAACCCTTTGACAAGTATTCAATCATACATGTAAACCCTTTGACAAGTACTCACTCAGACAAATTAGCTTAGAGACAGGTACTCACTCAGACAGATTAACTCAGAGACAAGTACTCACTCAGGCAGGTTAACTCAAAACAAAAAATTACTCACACTGGTTAACAAAGGTTAACAAATACAAATAGTCACTCAGACAGGTAAACCCTTTGACAAGTACTCACTTAGACAGATTAACTCAGAGACAAGTACTCACTCAGACAGGTTTATTGGAGACAAGTATACACTCAAACAGGTTAACCTTTTGACAAGTTCTCACTCAGATATGTAAACCCTTTGACAAGTACACAGACAGGGAAACTCAGAGACAAGTATTCACTCAGACAGGTAAACTCAGAGACAAGAACTCAGATAAATAAACCCTTTGACAAGTATTCACTCAGACAGATTAACTCAGAGACAAGTACTCACTCAGACAGGTAAACTCAGAGACAAGTATTCACTCAGACAAGTAAATTCAGAAATAAGTTCTCACTCAGACAGGTAAACTGAGAGACAAGTATTCACTTAGACAGGTTAACTCAGAGACAAGTACTCACTCAGACAGATTAACCCAGAGACAAATACACAGTCAGACAGGTAAACCATTTGACAAGTACACTCAGTCAGGTAAACCTTTTGACAAGTATTCACTCAGACAGGTAAATCAAGAGACAAGTGTTCACTCAGACAGGTAAACTCAGAGACAAGTATTCACTCAGACAAGTCTCACTCAGACAGGTAAACTCAGAGACAAGTACTCACTCAGACAGGTTAACTCAGAGACAAGTACTCACTTAGACAGGAAAACTCAGAGACAAGTACTCACTCAGACGGGTAAACCCTATAACAAGTAATCAATCATACATGTAAACCCTTTGACAAGCACTCACTCAGACAAATTAACTAAGAGACAGGTACTCACTCAGACAGGTTAACTCAGAGACAAGTACTCACTCAGACTGGTAAACCCTTTGACAAGTATTCAATCATACATGTAAACCTTTTGACAGGTACTCACTCAGACAGATTAACTCAGAGACAAGAACTCACTCAGACAGGTTAACTCAGAAACAAAAATGTACTCAAACTGGTTAACAAAGATACAAATAGTTACTCAGACAGGTAAACCCTTTGACAAGTACTCACTCAGACAGATTAACTCAGAGACAAGTACCCACTCAGACAGATTAACTCAGAGACAAGTATTTACTCAGACAGGTTAACTCAGAGACAAGTACTCACTCAGATATGTAAACCCTTTTATAAGTATCCACTCAGACAGGTTAACCCTTTGACAAGTACTCACTCAGACAGATTAACTCAGAGACAGGTACTCACTCAGACAGATTAACTCAGAGACAAGTATTTACTCAGACAGGTTAATTGGAGACAAGTATTCACTCAGACAGGTTAACATTTTGACAAGTACTCACTCAAATATGTAAACCCTTAGACAAGTACTCAGACAGGGAAACTCAGAGACAAGTACTCACTCAGTCAAGTAAACTCAGAAACAAGTACTCACTCAGAGAGGTTAACTCAGAGACATGTAATCAGACAGGTAAACTCAGAGACAAGTACTCACTCAGACAGGTTAACTCAGAGACATGTACTCACTCAAATATGTAAATCCTTTGACAAGTACTCAGACAGGGAAACTCAGAGACAAGTACTCACTCAGTCAAGTAAACTCAGAAACAAGTACTCACTCAGACAGGTAAACTCAGAGACAAGTACTCAATCAGACAGATTGACTTAGAGACAAGTACACATTCAGACAGGTTAACCTTTTGACAAGTACACACTCAGGTAAACCTTTGACATGTATTCAATCAGACAGGTCATTTACCGTCAATCAAGAGACAAGTACTCACCCAGACAGGTAATCCAAGAGAAAATTACTCACTCAGACAAGTAAACTCAGAGACAAAAACTCACTCAGACAGGTAAATCAAAAGACAAGAACTCACTCAAACAGGTAAATCAAAAGACAAGTACTCATTCAGACAGGTAAATGTTAACCATTTGACAAGTACTCTGGTCTCACTCGGACAGGTAAACACAGTGACAATTACTTATCCAGAGAGGTAAACTTAGTGATAAGTACTCACCCAACAAGTAAATCCAATAAAATTACTCACCCATATTGTTTATCCTGAGACAAGTTAATGTGTAATCATTATAATTTTACACAGTTATTATTAGAAAATCTTGTCCCATAAATCGCACATTTTTTGCATTATGATCAAAGACTAAAATATAAAAGCATAATGCTACATTTCTGCAGTTACATTTGAGCATGCATAACTTTTGCAGACATTTTGAGAAAAGAGGAACATGGCGTTATAAATGATAAATTATGTATGCAACATTGTGATTGTAAGCACGATAAGCTCTTACCGAGGAGGAAACTTAATTGATTTTTTTCAAAAGGTTAAAAGAATCATTTTACATGCAAATTGTTTACATTAGATTTCTCTAAGTATTTTTAAAATGTAAAAACTCACTTATTTGAAACCTACGAGGGTTGTCCTTAAAGTTCATGGACAACATTTATAATTACTGACAAACATTGATAAAATAAATGAAACTATTATTTTCACTAAATTCATGTTTCATTTTATTAATATGCAAGTTTTCAAGAAAAACAAAGCACTAATAGTTATTTTTTTTATCAGATACAAAACAGACACATACTCATTCCCGGAGCACTAAAACGAAAATCCTTGACGTTACCTGACATCAAAAGCTTGATACGAGTACATGTAACTTTTTTCAGCATAGTCAGCGTATAACTCAATACATTTCTTATGTCGCTATAACCAGTCATAAAAATGTGCAGAAAATGTTCAGGTTTCATACGTAAAATAATATTTAACAATGCCTGTCACAATACCTTCAATCATCCTACCTATGTCTGCGTTATAACTACTTTATTTAAGGAAATACGGCAAAATCACGTTACGAAATTACTGTAGACGTACTTTTTTCCACGGGGTAATAATTTCGCGGAATCTAAATTTCTGTTCGATCCGCGGGTAGAAAATTACGCCGATTTTCTAGATTGTCACTATATGCCTTACATTTATATAAAGTACGCTTGGACAAATTTCCGCGGAAAATTTGTGACCGCGTACATAGCGTAAATTAATACCACGCGGACAAAAGTACTTCTACAAGTAACTATGATATACGATCTGTTTTTCCGTCGTGCCCGGACAAAAGTACTTCTACAGTAACTTTTTACAGCACCGCAATCTCGGAATGATGGTCTTTCTTCACGCATGTCATCCTGTAAACTGTCCCTTCCGTCTGAAAATTTTATTTTCAACTAAATACTTATGAACGGCTTTCTATACTATATTCTCCCGACTGTATACAGCATTTAAGGGTCTCTGTAGGTGTTTTTCCGATGTCTACGCAGAATTAAATCACTGCTCACTGCTCTGCCTATTCCGAAAACGTCCCTTTTTCGAACAAAGCCGAACCTGTCTTAATAGATTCTAACCTAGATTTCTCAGCCATTTCTGAACTCTGAACGTTCAAATTTTGCAGGTTTGTAGTTATAACATTTGTCAACCTCATAATGTAAATGCAATTCGAATTTCCGCAGAATTTTACAAAATACAAATGAAATTCATTAAGTGATAAATAACTTTTAATTAAATTTTGGCGGTGCTCCGGGTCACCATCCCGAGTCTAACAATGAAGCCATTATTATAAATGTTTATTTGAAATTGAATATAATTTTACATTTTGTAATTTAGATTTAGTAAAGGATTATAAATATGTTAATAATAAATATCAATGACACCATCTTTCTTTAAATTTGAGCTTGTCCACGAACTTTACGGACAACCCTCGTAGCTATGCAATCTGTTTCCCTTGGAATTCTGGTCCTGCATTTGAATTTCAGTTTTACTGAAATATATATTTGCATCACACTAAAACCCCCATTTACATGTATGTGATATAGGGTATACCATAAAACATTGTTTTACTGCATGAACATGTAAAAGCTAGCTTTCACATTCATCTGTCAACATGAATGATTTGTTGGTATAATGAATGAGTTAATACAAGTAATTGTGAAATTTAATATAGATAATGCATTTATGAATATGTGTAATACTACTTTCATTCAGTGTATTAATCATTAAATAATTAGATTCAGTTATTAATTTACTATGGTTTACTGATTTGGAATTATCAGTCATATTCCCTGTTTTCTTCTTAATAGTGTAATTGGAAAAAATATATGATAGTGAGCTATTTTTGTAGCATTTTATGTCACATTAATAACATTAAATTTTCAGATCTACATTTCAGAAATCAGCCTGATTTCTTACAAATCTTTAGATACATATAATTAAAGCCTGGGGATAACATCTGTAATATTTTTAACTTGGAATGTGAGATAATAACCAAACTTACTGTATCTAAAGAACTCATGGGGGGAGATTTCCTGTTCGTAATGTCAAGTGCCAAACTGATTTCTAGACATTATCTCAAACTTTAAACGGGCAGATGATACATTTCAGTAATGGACTTAAAGAAAAAAAACAGGGCAAAGCCAAAGATGTGTCATTTGATGCTGTTTTGCCTGAAGACAGATTTAGCATGAAGGTGTGCATACAATTAATAAGAAAGGTTTCTTGGTGTTGTCCAGTTCATAATGGTTTGAGTGCATGGAAACAGCCCTTTAATTTTAATTAATAGAAAAATTGTGATATAGAGTATATACATGTGGTTAACTGTATGTGAATGTTTGTCCTATTCTTTCATATTAAAATAAATTATGCCCTGTCCTTTCTTTCCATTTCTATCAAGATATATATCTATAGCATAATTGGGAGGGGAAAAGACATCATTAACTGAAAATGTCACATATGTTTTACTCGTAGTTAATATCAGGAGATTTTTAGATAAAGATCTCATGGCAATATCATACAAGGACAAAAAGCACTCATTTAAAGCTGGGGACTCTATTTAAGTCCAACTGTATGCTGCACTTTGTTTTATATTTTTGTTTTATTATCTTTTTTATTATGGTTAATGAATTGAAACACTGTAAACAGTAAAACATAATGTTATGTTCAAATTATGTCATCCCCAGTACTCAGTCTGTGCAAAACAGCCATAAAAATAAATCATGCATAGGAAAGGCCCTGTGTAGGAAAGGTTATTATCTGCCCGTGAATGTCTTTACAATATGACTACCTTCAGCTGAAATATTGATTATTATATTCAGTTTGCTAATATCTGATGAAGTTTAAGGTGAATGCTGCATAAATATTAAAAGATGTGTCATTTTTTAAAGACGGTATAATATTTATGTTTGTGGAGTGACTCAGGGATAATTTTGTCTTCACTGTCTGTATGTCTGCGAGAAATATGATTTTGATGTCAAGTAGTCATTCTTTGTTGCGCAGTCTCTAAAAACACCATAGGGATACTAATTTCTTATGAATCTTGCATGAATCCAACTCAGTCTCTCCCTACTTTTCACTAATTGAGTCGATACCTGTTTTAACCATGAAAAATATAGAAATACTTTCAACTGATCAAGAAGAGTAATACACTGTACTGGTAGAAAACCTTTTTTATAAAGTTACTGACCATATGACATTTGGTTATGGGTTCCTAAGAGTCATAAGGGAGCTGATCCTAATATAGTTGTGAAGGGATTTAATCCCAGTGTGGAATGTGGAGACAGGTCCTTTGGATAAGACCAATTAAATAATTGAGGCCCTGCATCACAGAAGAAGCTAGCACATTAACAGATCCAGCCTTTAATGGTCAGTGGCCCTAAATCCACATGCATTGGGATCCATATTTTGTAGCCTTGCACTGGCAATTGGTGGTCTCCCAATTTATGTGAACAATTCCTAAAATGATATATAAATCAATCAAACAAACAAAAAATATGTTGATAATTTTGAATTTAGATAAACCAGATTTTTGTGGCAAAGAAACAAGGTTAAAGAAAGCACACATTTTCTTTGATGTTGTATTTGCTCCAATTAAATCATTCAATTAAAAAAATGTTTGCAAAGTACATCATTAATTGATTATCTCAAACAATATGGAATTGATCTTCTTAACAATATCAATTTTCTTAGAAGTAGACAGTTTCATTAATGAATCACTGAAACTGGTACACTTAGACTATAAATGTATACCAGTTACTACTGGTTGATAGGGACTTGATAGTCACAAAACTATGAATAATCAAATTTTCCCTCAAGCTGGAATATTGATAATGCAATATTAGGATTTACGTCATTTTGCATCAGTCTGCAGAGACTAAAGCAACTCCCCCAAGAGATCAGTGTGATTTACTCCTATCAGTTTTTGAGACAACCCCTCAACTTATGGAATCTGGTATTTTTTCATATTTCCACCGTTTATTACACAGACAGCACATTTTAAACTGGGATGATGTTTTAAATTTTTTTCTGATTGCAGGGATGGAAGAATAACAAGGATATTTTCGCTGGATTTTTTTTCTCTCACAGTGCCTGGTTTAATTAATTAGTAAGTATTGCTGATTGACTGGAATTATGTAATGTTTACTTGGGCAGAAGTAGCAGGTGACGACGGTGTTAGATAGCATATCAGATTGTATCTTCCAGCTTTTCTCAGGTGAGAGAGTTTTCTGATCCATGTAATATAAGAGCAAGATGTCGGAAAGGATAATCTCATTTTTATGTGTTTTTAAAAGTTTCTGTTATTTATTATGTACACTAAACCTCTGTTTTTTTAGTCAAAGACTTTTGTTTGAAAAAAGGTAGATTTTAAAGCTATATGGTAATTAATTATGCAGTTAATTGGCTAACCACATATGTCATCACACAGGTAAATGCTTTCATATTCTGTAGTCAGTACGGATTAACCCTCTGAACTGAAGTAAAAGTACATAATTTATTTGAAAGTGGACAGGAGTTTTAAGTAGGATTTAAAGAAGTTGCTTAACAAATGTCAATTTTTTGACTATTTATATTTCCCAGCGTGATCTACAGAGATTTACTTCAAACTTTGAAGACTTTACTTATACAAATAGATATTACACTTGATTAAGTAGCAGGGCGTGTTTGCAAATAATTCTTTTAAAATATCAAGGAATTAAATAATTTCAAATCTGAAAATTTCCTTGTATTAAGGTTATTTTTCCTTTGATATATATTTTTCTTTTCCAACTTAAGGTGCAATAAACTTTTGATGAAATAATTTGTTCAGTAAACTTAATCTATATTTTCGCATTAAAGTGCAGTAAGACAGGAATTACCGTGAAAACAAAATCTGAGTCACTTGGTTGATCTTTGGAGGGAAGGGAGGGGGGATTTCCTTTAACTTTTTTGATTTGAGGTAAAGGTGCACACATAGGTTGTGAAGGAGCTTATAAAGATCATACAAGTAGACTTTAATAGAGGACGACAGCAAGGTTATGGTTACCTTAATCATGTTAATTGTCATATTTTGAATTCAACGACATTGATATATGATTAATTACATTTTTGAAAAATAAAACTGCCATTATGAATTGTAGAAGTTGAGGTCACTGCTTTACGGTCATAACACACTATGTCACTTGGTGTAGTTCACTAAAAGCTTAACATATTCCCTCTTTTCTTTGTTTTTTAACTTTGAAGACAATGTCATATCATATACATTTTTAAAAGGTCAGACTGTCGGAGATATATCCATAATTAATTTGGTTGGATTAAAATTTTAATGTGAACAAAATTTCCTTTCATTTGAAAATGCTATTGGTACAATGTAAACGTAGACTATTAATAAATTTAGTAAAATCCATGTTTTCAAATGCCTGAATAGTGCAAGTTCATGCTTTTAATAGGACTTTTTCATGCCTCCTTTGTAGAAGGGAGAGCATATTCCTTTGCTGCTGTCTTTCGGTCCACCAAGTTAAACTGCTCATTTTCTTCGAAGTGGTTGCACATTTTGAAAATAGTTATGCCCCTTGGACTTAGATTTATTGACTGATTGTATGTTGTCCTTTTCGAGAAATTTTCACTCCTATGGAGACCTCACCATAGGCTGGTGAAGGGCTTCAAATTTAGAATTATTTTCGGCACTCTGGGTCATTGTGCAGTGAGGGTTCTTTGACGTGCCAACACCTACCGCGACACGGGACCTACGTTTTTAAGGTCATATCCAAAAGACCCATGACTTTCACTTTCAATGCTGAGCATTTAGCGAAGGAATAGTCACTACCTGTGTTTACGTCTTAGGTTTGACATGGCGCTGTGAACGAGAATTGAACCCCGGCCTCCTGATCATGAAGCCCTTGGACTTATAAAAAATTCCAATTATTTGCAGTTTCCATTCATTTTCTTTGCAGATGTTGCACATATTGAAATGAAATTTGGTAAACAGATTTATCATGAGAATATGTAGGTCAATTTTTGTTTTGGGTACGATCAAGCTATTTTGGACAGAGTTATGCCCCATGGACTTAGAAAAATTTCCATTATTTGGGGGAGGGGAGCATAAGTGTTTTACAAAATCTCTTGTTTTTAAATGGATCAGGTTTTTTTTATCAATTTAAATATATCCCAGTACCAGTAATTTTACAAATGTGCATTTACCTACTGGTTTAAGGAAGTAGTTTATAACAAAAAAAGAGGCTCACTTACAATCATACAACAAAAAAGTGAAAGCTACTCTTCATTAAGAATGTTCATTGAGATGCTTAGCAGTGATGGGATTCAGTTTCCTCCTCACTAGGGTAAATACTGCTTGGTAGTAGAAGTACACTTTTGTTTTTTCAAGCAGAGAGTACATTTATTTACATGAACACCTACTTTGGTACTCGTGACTTTGTGTTGTAATAATTTCATGGGGAAACAATTGACGTGGGTAAGTTTATATTAGGAGGAACTTTTTTTATTGTTTTCAATAGTTTTTTTCTCATTTATCAATATATTTTCATACCTTTTTACCCTTGCTGATTATAAATTGAAGGGTAATTCATATTGTGTGCTTTGAAAGAAAACAATAAAATGGGGTGTATAGATTTGAGGCCCTCAAATAACCCTTCATTTGCTCACCTACTTTTTTCATTCTTGAGTTTCTCTTGTAGGCGTATATTTGTAGCATACTGTATATCCATCTGTTAGAACATGACTTTTCTCAGTCTAGCCAGTACAGATCACTAGATATTTAGAAAACATGTCAGAATATTTGTAAAGTTTTCTTAGCACCCAATACAGATTAGATGCCAAAGATGCTGAATTTTGATAACGGCCAGGGTTTTGAAGAATATCTAAATGTTGCAATATTTTATGAGTTTATCCCACTAGGGTATTGTAATGGAAGGCGCAACAGCAGCTTTAATCTAATACTGTAGATTTTATACTCAAAAATGTTATACCTTTGTATGCAGGTGTGAAAATAAGACCCAAGTATTTTGTTCAGAGATGTGGAAGGTTTCCAATTTTCTAGTCGTGTACTTTACTGTTACAATGCCAGATGTTTCTATGTGGATGTTAATTGCATTAGCCTGATGAAAATTGTGTGAAGTTATTCATTAATCAAAAAGTTGTCTGAGAAATTTTGTAAATCCATCTGCTCTACTTTTCCCTCTTGGGGAACCCACTTGCATCATAATGAAAGACCACTATGTTTCCCATTTGTTAATTAGGAAATGGGGGTGCTGTTCATTAATCCTGACCCAAGTTTTTTTGAACTGGCTAGTACACTGGCACCTATGTTAATGTTTGTTCCTATCAGTATATACCATACTGCCAGTCAATAATATTTAGACTGATGAAGGACACATTTTCTGTGGTATTTGTCAAAACTCAGTGACCTTGTCACATCAGGGACATGACTTTCTACCTGTGTGGACATTACAGCAGACGGCAAAGCTAGGGGGCAAAAACAGGGAATGTCTCAAAAGTGTGTGTGAAGATAACACCTTGCCTAGGTGAGAACTAGAGAGGTAACTGACCAGATAAAAGAGAGCCGCTCATCTGTAGCTAATAGATTGTATTCCGTGGTAATATGATTTTTGCTACTTCTAGATCTGATAATATTCTGACCAATATGCTAAATTTAACCTTTCCTTGAGAAAGAGGGAGAAAGAAGGATGGAGAATTACAGTCTAGAGAGAAAAAAATCAATGAAGTTTATGTTGAGGACATCCTGAAAACTAGTGATTGCTTTTTTTTTGTTGAAAAATTGATTTCCTTTTTATTGATTTTTTTTAATTTAAAAAGCAATATTGAGATTTCAGGGGTATTTTTTTTTAGATTTCTTGCATGTTGAAATATAGACAAGTTAATTTTAAACTTTATGGATCAATTTTTAATTATTAAGCAAATAGTTTGATTAAAGCTGTATGTAAATTAGTTAGAAATTTAGCTATAAATTTAAAACAAATAATATTTACCATGTTTACAACATTGGCATTTTCAACCCAAACTTTTAAAATAAAAACTTGGTTAACAGAAATTGTTGGGAATATTAAAGGCTATAAGGTGAATATATGGACTTAGATAAATTTAAATTAGATTGAAGATAAATCAGACATGCGGTTATAAGGATGTGTTCTAGTAAAATGCCAGAGTATTTAATTATCAGGCAAGAACATATATGTACTATAGATATATACCTGTTATACAGAGAAATACAATGTGTTTTGCATTGCTTGTTTCTGCCACCTGTTTGGAATACAGGTGTTATGTATAAAACATTACTTGCCTGCATGAGCAGTGTAATTCTTGTATATTGCTTCAGAATGTAATACACAAGAAGAAGATGTATATGTCTGCATGGGTGGGGAATCAAACCCGAACCCTTGCATGCATCACTTGTGAAGTGGTCTAACCAATAATGAGCTACAGTACTGTATATATCCATGCTGGTATCCATGGTGAAAACCATGTGATTCTCCCCTCTAAAATTGTTTTTGCCTTTGAAGACACAAGCCAAGTCCTTTTTGCCCCTGGCAGGACTTTAAACTGCAAGTCCAGGGATGGTTTTTGACACCTAATTATGAAACAAAAAAGTTAAGAAAAAATGTATATGGATGGACCAAGATTCAACTTGGACCCCTGCATCTCTTGTCAGGTGGTCTAACCACTGAGCTTATAATTCATGGCCTAGTCCATAAGATGAGTCTTTATCACATTTTCAAAGAAACAGAAATGATTATGATTTTTGTTTCCCCATATAGGAGACGCGGATAAAGGTGGTGAATTGTTGAATATATATTGACAAGTTCACACATTTTGCATCTTTCTGATAAAATACAGTTAGACAGTTTATGCATTATTTATAACAGAATTATCTTTGGCTTGAAATAATGTGACAATGCAATTTCTAGTCGTCAACTTGTTTTCCAGTGCTTCAATTTTCCATCTTTGTGTGGGTCAATGTCCAATTGTTTCTCAGTGAAACTCTGCATAGTCATAGGTGGATCCAAAAATCTCAAAATGAAAGAAGCCAGAGGCAGATATTGAGAATTTTAAGTTTGAATTAGTCATGTTTTCAAATGGTATAATGACAGAGTTATTTCTGAATAAACACTTGCAGTGATCTCTTAAAATGGTCTATTGTTAACCATCTGTTCATCGAAACCTTATATTGTGTTACTTCATAATAACACGTAGAGATTAGAATTTTAAATATTTCCCAGTTTCCTTTATTGTTTGCATTAACATGATGAAAGATATCTGTTTGATCCTAGATTTACTAGGTTGCTGGAAGCACTATTACTTCAAAATTGATTTCAAGTTTGTATGAATTATAGATTATTGTTTGTTGTAGATTAGAAAATATGTGAAAATATAGATCTGGAGTGTGTTTACAACATCAGACAATATGATAATTTATGACAAATGAGAAAATTTCCCCTATAAATGTGTGGAATGCAGATGACTTTATAATAATCAATAGAGAAAGGAGGGTGCATCTGTACTCAGTAATTCAGTGCATACACATGCATTTTGTGATCAAAATATCTGTATAAGAATGTCTGATAAAAGTGCTTGAAATACTTCTTTGAGTGGGGGTTGATATCGCACAACCTGCATGTTGTCTACTTTTGACATGTCTGATGAACAAGACAACTAGACTCCCAGGAGAGTTGCTGTAATTTGTTAACTGTGTAATATCCTCCTCTTAAATGCAAATTACTTTGCAGCAGCTTTCAAAAAGAGATTATCGTGCAAGACAAAAGCAATTTCATTTTCACATGGTTAAGTTTGTGTAATTATTGTATAATGATAAAGTGCAGCATTTTGAGCAGTATTTTTCTCTGTAACCCCCCATCCTAAATCCTCCCTCCCCAACCCCATTAAGACCAACCACTGGCACCAAATCTCCAGCATCAAGCACCCAAACTAATTCCTACCACCAGTTATCCATACTTATAACCACAAAACTCACCACTGGGCCCACACTTTGAATTACAACCACCAAACATCTGCATCAGTCATCACCACTAGTTATCCACATTTGTAACCACTAGTACTGCCAGTTATCCACATCAACCACCCTCACCAAGTACCATTACCAGTTATTAAACACCTGCAACCACCCACACCAATAACCAACACCAGTTATCCACACCAAATACTCCACACCAATTACCACTACCAGTTACATCAATTACCACCACCAGTTATCCAAACCACCCACCCACACCAATTACCACCACCGGTTATCTACACAAACCACCAACTCAATTATCCACACCAACCACCCACTCAAATTACCAACACCAGTTATCCAAACCAACCACCTACACCAATTACCATCACCAATTATTCAAACCACCCACACCAATTACAACCACAAGTTATTCAAACCACCCACACAAATTACCATTACCGGTATCCACACCACCCACCCACACCAATTACCATCACCAGTTATCTATACCAACCACCAACACCAATTACCATCACCAGTTATCTATACCAACCACCAACACTTACATGTAGTTATCACCAGCATGGTTCACCCTCCCTTAAAACATCAATACATGCAACTATCACAGTTTCTGTTGAACTTAAGATGGAAATTAACAGTGTAACATTCTGTTATTGAATTTAGAAAAAAAACTTATTGAAATGAAGTACAATGATATTTTTCAAAAGGAAAACTGCAATTTCACACAGACTATTACATAATATTAGATAGTCATGTTTGCCCTAGCAGTGAAACCTTTTTAAAATTGCTTTTTTTTATTTTATTCAAGAACAAGCTGTATGTACATGTATATTGATTCTTGAGATTAGAAAACTCAACTTTAGTAAGAACACAAGTATTGTGACCTTCCTCATAACATTGACAGATTGCAATAACTGATTTCTATTACTGTCTCCAGGGTATCCAAAGCAATGGCATTGATTTTGTTGCTCTATGTTGCTGTCATAATGATGCAGTCTCTTTTGCCATTTTTATCTTTTCTTGCATTAATAGATTGTAATATTAACTTCACTCTACTGAGTTCTAAGAATTGATTTGAAATTGTTGATTGTCCTAGTGTGTTTGATAAACTACCTTTGAAATTGCTGTACATGTATAATGTTACATGTCTCATAGTTTAGAGGCTAAAGGGTCATGTAACACTTAGTAACAGAAGTTAATGATCTTTAACATTACAGTCATTGGTGACTTATTGCCAGATTCAGTATCTCACTTCCTTGCAAGACACCAAACATGGAGCATATAAGCAGTAATCAGGGAGGTTTTTACCCAAACATGAAAATGTAGTCATCAAAAACACTATTATAGCAAACATGCATATAAAGAATTGATGTTTACAATGTCTTTAAAACATTTTTGTGAACCTTCAAAGGCTGTAGCAAATTATGTTTATAAAGAAGCAAAATTGTCAATGGTGCTTCATTAAAATTAAGCATTTTACTGTAATACTTCAAAAGGTATGCTTCATTCTGCAATCTACTAGGCTAAGCATTTTCATATGTACTGTGTTTGAAAAATTATAGAACTTTCCTTCAGAAATAATCAGAACATCTAAAAAAAATTTACAGCTCTTTTGTGTCTCTAAGTTACACCAAGCAGACTAAACTAAAACTCCACACACTGAGGTAATGACATTGACCAATTTGTTTTTAGTGTCCATTATGTCAGAACTATTTCTAATCATCCATTTTGCAGACAAATCAATCATTTGGTAGGCCAGTAATGCAATTCTCTTCTATTTCATAGATTCACAAGTGAAGTTTTCTTCTCGATGAAGAAGCAATTCCCTGCTCTGGAGATGGTGTGAGATAATGAGAATGTGATTTTTTGTTTTTGAAAAAAAAAGATAAAACTTCAGGGGTGGTGAGTGGGCCAGACAATTCTTAAAAGAAACCTTGTGTTTCAAGTATGGCACATTACTTTCAAATTATCATGATATACGATCTTCAGCAGAAAATTCAGCTTGAAGCCAAAAAGTGCACACTGCATTCCAAACTGTTTCAAAAATCTATACATGTTGCAGAAATACTTTTTTGAGTCAGTGTTTGGGATCCATTCAATGTTTTGGTTTTTCTTAGAGCAGCACTTCTAAGACATATTGTTTGATTTTGACAGATGTGACAAAGATTTATAAACAAAGTTCTAAGAATAGCTGTGCCTCATCCTCACATTGTAATTGCGATGTTTGGCATTGTGTCACCACCACTGCATTCTTGGCCTGCAGTGATTTTTGTTTTTGTTTACATTCCTTCCCGCTGTCTCTTCCATACTCATGACTCAATATCAAACAAAAATCAAAAGCAAAGTCATCCTGCTAGAGGAAAGGTTTTCATAATAAAAGAAATGGAAGTGGAAATTCATACTATAATTACCAACAAGCAGTACCAGTATATTTCAAAACAAATTGAAAAAAAGACAGATAATGGGATGGGTTTTTTTTTCTTGGTTGAGAGTTTTTGAACTTATTCCAAGGAAGAAAAAAATTAGCTGATAACACTTGACAAGACTTATTACACTTGTAGGATTGGCTACAGGTTTAATTAAAATAAATATACACGAGCCTAAAAAATGAGGAAAAAATTAGTAAAGGGACGTTTTTCATTCAGAACATGGATTGGGTGTTAGATTAAAAAAAGGAAGTACAAATGAAAAACACATGCCTCTACTTCTATTTGAAATATACAGTTTATTTATTTATTGTTTTTGGAATGTTTAATAATTAGATTAATTGATTTGTGTCGATAGAGCTCAGATCGGGTCACTGGCAAATTACATTGAAGTCATATGTTACATGTTATTAGTGCATGCTATACTGCACAGTGTTCCAATCATGTACCAATCATATGTTTCTAGCTTAACCGTTTACAAGAGTGTTATTATGGCTGAAGAAAATTTTGTTTCAAGTACATGTAATAGGGATAAAAGAAGATCATTTTGAGGAAATCTGTGGATTTTTTTTTTAATGACTGACATATTTTCTTTGGGAATGAATGAGCTGACTTGTGCAGAAAACTAAGTTGGTTTTTAATTAATTTCATTGAAGTACATGTATGTTAGTTTAAAATGAACTGTTTTTTAGCCTATGAATGATAGGATTTTGCCGATCTAAGGAATAAAGGAGTGTTTCTATTCACTGCTACAAGGTAAAGTTGCAGATGTTTTGTCTCTTATAAAATTGTGTTCCATAGAGATCTTGTCACATTTCAAGTACAGTTTAATTTGTTTTAGATATCTTTTTATTTATAGTTTCTCTTATAAACAAGGTCTAATATGCCAGCTATGCATATAGCTTGGGCATATAGTGTTTGTCATGTTTGTTTTCCGTCCTTCCTTCCATCTGTCCTTCCATTGCACTTTGCATTTAGCTCAGTTTCAAAGAAACTATGCAGGATATATTTATCAAACTTCATATGCTGATAGATATTGATGAGAGCTATGCAGCTGCATCAACATTTTTTTACCTTGACCTTTCCTTTGACCTTGTCCTCAATTCTCTTAAACTAGTATATAGCTCAGTTTTAAAGATACCATTCAAGATAGTGTGGTGATAGTGTAATCAAACTTCATATGTTGATGCATAATGATTTCTTAAGCTATTCAAGTGCATCAACATGTTTTGACCTTGGCTTTTCCTTTGACTTTGACTTCACTTTTCCTTAAATTAGTGGTTACCGTAGCTTTAAAGAAACCATTGTAGTTACATTAATCAAACTTCATATGCTGATACATTACTGATGTAAGCTTTTCAACTGCATCAACTTTTTTACCTAAAATGACCTTTCCTTTGACCTCACTTTTCTTAAATTAGTGTCTAGATCAGTTTTGAATAAACAATTCAGGATATATTTACAACTTATAGAGTTGTTGCAGATTACCAGACAAACTATTTTTTTATCCTTTATCACTCAGTATATGAGTATTTATTCCTTAATTAGTAATTACAATGCTATTCTATGAGCCCTTACTCTTGGTTATATCATAATCATATGAACATTAATGCCTATAGGCCTCTTTTTTCCAATGAAACATAACAGAAGGATTTAGTGTCTGGGAAAATTTTGAAATATTACATATATATGATGTTTCTGCTTTATCTAATACAAATTCCATTATTCAGATGCCCTGGATTTTGATTGGCAGATATTATCACTTTCTATCAGCTCTGTGTCACGTCACATAATCTCACTTAATTCAGAGGCTTTGGCATTGATGTACTTGAGGAAATGATTTTACTGCTGCTTAGTGACAAATTAATGTTTTGATGCCTCAAATAATGACTACAGAATCATTGTACAGTTCCAATTTGATGCTAAACTCATGAAATATTTCACAGTTTTGTGTGTGCATTACAAACTGTTTTGAGGACTCTGTGTCAAATACTTAATTTTACTAAGTTTTCTGTATTGCATCTCTGTAATGCTTTCAAAGCTTTCAGCCATTTGATGAATGATTCATTCTAAGTGCTCAGACTACAGGTTTTGATATTAATTTTAGAAGAGGCATGTATATACACTAAGCCTAGCATTGTGACCCATGAGCCTATTGATCAAGTTTTTCAACTGTTTATAGACTGAATGAAATTTTAATTCTATTCTCATGAATTTTGTTCATGTAATCAATCCAGCTGAATACACAATTTTAACCTTATCTGTAATCACCAATGGAAAATAGGTTCCATTTGTGTGTGCTTCATCAAATAAAGTGTGTCAATGGTTATTGCTGATGGAACTTTTCTTTACTATGGGGAAATAAAGCCCTGTATTGATGGTAATGATATTATACTCTGTGTATGAGGTAGGACTATTTTATTTGACCAGGTCACAACAGGCAATTCTGCAGAATGCACTGAAATTATTGATTGATGTAAACTTATACAATGGCCAAATTTCATGCAAGGTCATCATTAATCAAGCCCTGTGAGTCTGTGACCTATTAATTTCACTTACATACTAATGATGCTCTAATGTTACTGGGTCTGAGTTACATTTAGTGAATGAATGGCTTCATCAAAATCATTCTTTTCTTGTATGAAATACAGTAGAAACTAGATTATAAGGTACTTGAATACAGGGAAATCTTGTTTATACCTTTTCTTATCCCTTATATTCACTTTCTTGTATGGATATGAATTAAAAAAAATTATCATTAGAATCTAAAACTTTATATTCTTTGAGAACTTTTCAATAATCATGTTTTACTGTGAGGACTGCAAGCAAAAGGTATCCGATATCTGAATGAAATCTCAAAGACCAATGACAAATTCACTAATCTGGCATTGTTTATAAAATTAAGCCCAAAACTAAAATATGAGGCCATGCAATGTCAAAACGCTGACCTTAAACAAATTTGTTGAAACCCTTGTAACATCAACTTATTATATTATAATAGTAGCCTGCTTTAAGGCCATGTTAAATTTTTACCAGGTCTGGCTATTGCATCCAGCTCAGGTTTTATAATTGCCATATACCACTCAAGATTAAACAATTTCTATACATAACTTTGACATGGATTTGTAAGAACCACACAGTTTTGAACAAGAGGACACCTATGACACCTTACATAATCACCTGTTCTTTTGCAATTTTATGCACTTAAGCCACCCAGCAAGATTTACTTTGTAAGATAAAGTGTGATGGTCTATGACCAAACAACAACAAGGCATTCTTTGCACTTTGAGTCAGCTTGTAATGTGTCGGGAAGGATTAATCATGAAGAAAGGTAATTATGTAACATGCACTTGAAATAATGAAAGTTCTTAAGAGATGATTTGGAGAGTCCTACCACTGCAATGGAAATTCTATGTGCTGTCCTGTAAATGCCAATCAAGTTTAGGAGAATTTGGTTATACTGTCTGACAAAGGACGGAAAGAGGATCCTAAATTCATTTTGAACAGACGCAGACAGTAGATTGTTTTCTCTCTCATAATTTGGGATGTAATTGCTCTTCAAAATTACTTCAAAGTGCTTAAGGATTATTTCTTACTCATCTTGGTTTTTTTTATAGACAAGGATGTAGCATGTATGTTTTAGTATGGATGTAAGGCTATAGTTGTAATCTCTAATGGTGCTTGAAATAATGCATAAAATCCAAAATAGGAATATTTTTTATTCGTGCATTGTAGCTTTTTAGCAGCCATTATGAATTTTTATTTACTGTTACTGATTGATCATGTGATTATATTTGGGTTGATATTTGTGTGGATTACTACAAAATTATAAAAATATTTTTTATTTGCAGCAAATGTGTCATTTTCAGTTTTTCTGTGACTGATTAATCATGTGATTATTTGGGGTTGATATTTTTTTGTAGATTACAACAAAGCGTCTTCTGCCACCAGACAGATTAATTTAAAGCAAGAAAAACCGCCACCCCTTCATCATCAGCAGAAGCACATCCCATAATTCTCGGAGACTCGTCACTGAATATTGGAGAAAAACGATTCACGCTCTCAATAGCTTCCTGTGCGAACACACATAGGCTTGGCTGGTCTGCTAGAGAGAGAGAGACTGCGACAAGGCCCACTCTCTCGTTCCACGGAATGGACGGTACAGCAGAGTCCCAGCTTCAAGGTCTTAATTTACAAGGTAAGAATCTTAATTAGTGAAAAATGATCAGTTTTTCCTGTATTTTTCAGCTGTTGATACACTCTGAAGGCTTTATGCCATAAAAAGGAAAAATTGATAGAAAATCAATACGGTAGCAGACATGAATTTGTGTTTAAGTCTGGCTTTGGGATTAACAGGATTGCTGTAAGTTTATTCTAGGATACTACTGTAGGAAAACATGTTTCATTGAAACATGTGCATCTCATGACAAGGTTGAACATGAAATTAGACATTAAAGACCTTATTTACTCTACATCACAAGTCAATCCTTGTTCTTGACAAAATTCAGGTAGTATTTGAATTGAGGTATGCATGATTTTACAGTAATGCTGTTTGTTTGAAAGCTTAAATAGGTTTAAATTTCATTGTTGAAACTAGTGTTACGTACATTACACACTGTTAACATATCGTGTACATTTTTTATTACAATGCTGTTTAAATTTTGATTTTGAACTGGACTTGGTACCTTTTTGGTCCATATAAGCAGTTTTAATATTGAATATTTGAGAACATGGTTATATTCTGCAGCTATTGATTCAGAATATTGGTTTTAGAGGAAATATTCAATGAGCATTGAAATAATATTTCGTAATTATGTCATAAAAAAATGTTTTATTCATTCACATCCTACTCAGTCTTAAAGAACATGCATGTACCATCATTCTTCATTTTCATTCATTTATCCGTGTATAATATCATAGCATTTTCATCCATTTTCATCCCGTATAATATCATAGCATATGACTTGCATGACGGGAGTAGGTTTGTCCATTACATTCCCTTCTACTCAAATATCATGAGTATAATTGTCTGCCTCAATCCATGGAAGTAATCAATACAAACCTCTGATGTTTTCCTGCAGGCTTCAGATTAAAAACAAGTCTTCTACTGTAAGATTAAAAAAAAGATACTCAATTCAAGGGACTATAGAGTGGTGTTTGATTGAACAGCAAAGTTTGTAAAAATATTCCTGTCATGTTTGGTCAGCGATTGGTGGCCAGGGCATGCAGGTATTTTGAAAAAATATCAAAGTCTGTGTTTGAATTGTAATTATATGAATGGGTCATTGGTTACACAATGATAATTTCTTCTTTAAACCGAGGCTGTATCAATGAGAATAGAAATGGCGCTTTTTCTAAGCCTTCCCTTTAATAATTGATGGTTTCTGCCATTACTCTATGTAGTGACTCTGAAATCATGATTCCAAGAGTGTGTATAGAGATGCAAACATTAGTTTTTGGGCTATATTATATGAAATTCTGTCAACTTCTGCATTGGTTTTCTAAAAATTTGAACATCTTCTGTCCAAAAAAATTTAGAAAGATGGATTGCACTAAGGTGTCCTTTTGTCATCTTGTTCCTAAGTAATTTTGTCTATGTCAGAAACAATTTGTAGAAGGATTTTGGGATAGGTATCAATTACAGCCTATGTGCTAAAGTGAGATCATTTCTTTTGCAAGGCATTTTTGTTTGGGAATTGTTGCTGAATTTAACAGATCATTCCTACAGCATTGCAGCCAATGTTAGCATTCTGATGGAATAAAACATTCAGAAAATATTGATCTTCATGAAATGCTGCATATCAGTTTACTAATGTGTCATTCTTAGTTTATCACATTGCAATTATGAAAGCAACTTTCTTACGGTGAAGTTTAAAGATATCCATTATAGATAATGGATTACTGGATAAAAATAACAGGTTTATATTGGATAGATTACAGGTTCACTGTAGACCAACTGGATAGGTCACAGGTTCACTGTAGACAAACTGGATAGGTCACAGGTTCACTGTAGACAAACTGGATAGGTCACAGGTTCACTGTAGACAAACTGGATAGGTAACATGTTCACTGTAGACAAACTGGATAGGTAACATGTTCACTGTAGACCAACTGGATAGATCACAGGTTCACTGTGGACAAACTGGATAGGTCACAGGTTCACTGTGAACAAACTGGATAGGTCACAGGTTCACTGTAGATAAACTCCTCTGAATGAGGGAGCAGGTACATGTACCCTTTTACTTCTGAATGACTTGAAACCATGGAGAGAAAAAACATGCATTACCTTGACATCAAACGGCTTCAAACTTATGGGCTCATTTGAAATTAATAATTTAAAATATGTGTAGGTTGAGGAGATAATTAATTTGAACCTTTCTTTCTAACATGTTTAACTTGATTTGTCTGTTATCCTTTGATTGAGCTTGCTAACCTTTTTAGAAATAAATTAACAATTTAATTATTCATCTTAATTTGGTTTAAATATTCATTAGGTAGAAATTTTTTAAAAAGCTAAAGGCAGTTCATGAATAGTGATTATTTTTTGTAAATATATCAGTAATATAGATCTGTGAAAAGGGTATAAAATATGGACTCCTTGAAAATCTAGAGGTGGGATCAGCTGCCTAGGAGGAGTGAGCATCCCCTGTTGACCGTGTGGTGGTCTCACCTGCCATTAACCCTCTGAATTGATCATATAGATGGAAAATTATGGAAGGTTTTGTTGATGTTTGAGGTCATAGGTCAAGACCAATATGCTGTAGTATTTAGTCAAGGTCATAGCATTGTAATGCAGAAACTGCAGAAGGAGGACTCGAAGGTTTCTTACTTTGATTGGTGATATCATGTGATTCATTCTTATAAGTCATTTTGAGAAGGTCTAAGTCTGCATAAAATGGTGAGGCAGTATATTAAACAAACATTTTGTACTATTACTGAGTTTTTAAGGCAATTTGCATAATGCTTTAATGATGACAATGTCGTCATCTTAATTTTAAACAAATAAACATGATAAAAAATTTCTCTGATTCTGACATTAAGGTGTCAATTTATATTCTTGCTTTGAAAATCTTAAGCAAGAAGATTGATTTCTTGTAAAAGTCAAGTTATTTTCGAAATGACATACTTCATATTCACAGCTTGAATCTGTCTGCGACCTTTTTATTTCCAAATGAAGGAAGTTCATAAATGATTTACATAAGCGTAGGAAGTATACTAAAATACGCTTCATAATCCAAAATCTGCATGCAGTGGCCCCTACGGCCTTAAAGCATCATTTTCTGCATTTGATCAGTCACCTGGAAATTCCAAATGCTTTAACTCATTAAAAATGCAACAGAATATGTCTTTTCTGCAATTGGTGCCACATGAAAGAGTAGCAGACAAACTGTATTGATTGGTTGAGGAAGGGGAGATGTCATTTAATTAATACCCAGCATACCAGAATCATGAGTCATTTAAATCAACTGATACCTGAAATCAGATCACTGAATATTGAAGAAATGGACTAGAATTTTGGACATTAATTTGGACAAATTTCGTTCATCGATATTGTCTGCCTTTGAACTAGTCAGCTTATTCAATATCTGTTGCATACTCTCTCCATGTTATTAGAGGAATCGATGAAGGTCTAATTCCAGAATGATTTTTCGGAGTTGACTACCAGTGGGACGGAATAGAGTGCATTTCAGTACCCATCGCTCATCATAGGATTTAGGGCCGAGAGAGGTAGTAATGTATCATATAGAGAAATCAATTTTCGTTAGCTTTCAGGTTTTAAGGTTTGTTCCTATGGTGGTAATAATTGAAGGCTTTCTCATATTTCTCCTCTGTCTGCAATTCTCTTGAAAAACTTTAAGCTTAAAGCTTTAAAGTGCAGTTGGGTTAATGTGCTTTCTTTGAGTTTTTAAGACTTTGGTAAATAACAATCATTTTGAAACAGATGTGTATTTTAAAACTTTCTTTTTAAGCTAACCTGATCTGAAAGTTAGAGTGAGCTTTTCTGATCTTATATTAATTTGTCTGTAGTCTGTCTGCCTTTTCATCCACTTGTCTTAATACTTTTCACATTTTATATATTTCTTCTCTAGAACCACTGGACCAATTTCAGCCAAACTTGCAACATAGCATCTTTGGGTGAAGGGAATTCAAGTTTCTTCAAATGAAGGGTCACACCCTCATTCAAGGGAAGATAATCCAGAAATACTGAAAATTAAGTGGCATATTATTGTTTTGAAAATCCTCTTTTCAGGAACCACAGGGTTAAAAAAGTTAAAACTTTAAGGAAATCTTTAAAAATATAGTGTAAATTCAAGTTTGTAATGTTCAAACAGATGAATCCATGGAATAAGGTTGGGTCACAATGGAGAATCAAAGATTTACATAGAAATTTTATATAGGAAAAAAATCTTCTGCTCAAAAACAGCGTTTTCATTAATTTTGTAATATTTATATGGAATCACCCTTAGATAGTGTAAAACTCAAGTCTCCCCCCTCACCCCCCTTCCTGTAAAATTTTCTATACTGAGCTGATTTGTGCTAATTCCTAGCCATTGTGCTCAGTTGAGAGATGTGGCCCATAGACCACATGTTTTCTGTGGGAATTTTACTAGAGAAAATTATGATGCTTATTTGTGTTAAATTTAAATTCATGTTTTAAATAAAATAAACATGCAATAGATCTATTGCCTGTTTTATTAGAGATTTTTAGATGATGTATAATTGTCAACATGGTAAAAAAAGTGAGGGAAAAGTATTTAACATGATTTGTTCTTTGTTACACTTACTTAGACATCTTTTTTTTTATTGACAAGGAATTTTGAGAAATGGCTTTTAAATATAGTTCTCAATAATATTTGGAACATTTTCCATAGCAGAACATCCAACACGTTCTTAAGCTGCCCATTCAATGTGTAGACCTGAGTTAGAGACACCATTCACTGTTGCAGCATGGAGGTGGAGGTTGATTTGTTATATACCAGTTCACAATGAGGTGAACAGAGAATTAGGGAAGCTGAAAATCAACTTGTTTTAATTCCTTTTAGTTTAAAAGTTATCTTGCAAAGGGAAGGAACTGCTACAATGACTGTCAAAAAATGTCTTCCCCAATCCCTAAGGCTTCTGTTATGAAATACAGTCTATAAACCTCAACTTAATGGGACTAAGATAAAACTTTGAAATATCTGAGGTTTCGAGATAGTGAGGAAGTGTTACATTAAACATTGTTGGGACTTTCAAATCACTTTGACATGTCTATGGTATTCAAGATATCAGAGTTCGGGATAATGAAATTCAACTGCATGGAATTTCTCTTCCCCAGACTTGTAAATCAATGTGGGAATTTATAAGGAGAAGATTAAAAAATATTAATACGATATGTTATAGTTACTACGTCAATATCATTTAGACAGGAAAAAAGATAAAGACTATATGGAAAAGTTCAGGCTTAAATTGATGAATTTACAGGATTTCTTGTAGTATAAAGACAGCTTTATTGCTTGCATTACAGAATCCGGAAATAATTTCAGGAAAATAAATGATTTCTGTTTGAGTGATATGTACACATAATGTGCTTGTTGACATAGTGGTTGAAGATTATGCAGAAGTTAATATTGTCATAGCAGTGCACAATAGGGAATATGCATGCATCACTAAGGCAGTTATTACGTAATATTTTCCCAGTTAATTGATTTAATTGATTTTTTTACATTCTCTAATTTAACTTCTGATGAAATCAACAGCAATATTTGCTAATTAGATTTTCAATTTCGAATACTTAAGCATTATTAAGACTGCTAGTTCAACAGAAAATGTTTTTCTTCCATGCAACTTTGTGGGGAATAAAAGACACTCGATAGGAGAGATTTTTCTTAAAATTGGCTTCTAATATTTAAATTGGATAATGGTAGAAATTTTTTTTATCTAGAAAAAATATTTTTAGTCCCACACCATTGGAAAATTTTAGGTATTTCAGGCACATCAGTATTTATTATTCATAATGCCAGGTGGCTTTAGCAGTTATGTGTGCCAGCTATTGATACAAAATACTGCATTCCAATGATTCATTGTAAGAAAACATGATTATTGATTAAAATCTTATATCTGATTTTTACAGGGAGTTTTAATCTATAAAGTAGAATAATTAAGAAGATTCTTTCCCTGTGCAATTTTTCAATGGAAGTTCAAACAACTTTTAGAGAGAAAACATGAATGCATATGAGTTATCAAATTTTTTCCTTGTTTGTGTTAGATAAAGAAAAATTGTACTTTTGAATGGTAATATTTATCAATGCAGACTGATAGCAAAAACCGAGAAAGATAATTTGCATGTTAAGGGAATATTTCATAGTTCAAAATTATATTACATGTAGGTCCTATCTTATTTTCATAGTATAAAATTACTTGTGAAATATCCATCTATATAGGACTGTGTTTCTGGGTGGTCCTTCTTTATGTCTGCATGTCTTAAAAGCCCCAACCCACCCACCCCGACTGGGTGAAGAAGTGGATCTTTAGCCAGAATAAGGGGACTTTGATGTTGCATATGCTCTGAATTTTTCAAGTTTACAGGACATACACCAAAATTCTTATATGCATTGATTTAACTTGCATTAACCAATTTGAATGTTTGTTGAAATATTGTATACTCTTTTGGAGTTTAAAAAAAGCATCACACACCTATAGAAATAAGCCCCCACCCTTCCCTATTTGAGTAGATAAAGTAAATTCATGCAGTAGGATGTATAATATTATTTGGATTTCCTTTTAAAGATAAAGTATCCTAGCATTCAGTTAAACATGCTCACTCCACTGTGTATGCATGAATTCATGTTTGCTGTAACTGTGTGTTACCGTAAAATCCCTATTAACTGCCCTAGGGGCTTAGAAAATTGCAACAGGTGGGCGGTTATATTCTAGTATTCTCTTTATAATATTTAATGTCATATTTCAACTTCAAACAAATTTGAAAAAAAAAAAATGAATTCAGAGAACCACTAAAATTATGTTTAACTTTACTTTAAGTGAAGATAATCCACCCAAATTAAGCTAAATGATTCATTTTCCACCAAGAAATTGGATTATAGGCATGTTTCATTTTCACTTTCTTCAAATTTTGGCTGGTCTCTTTTGATACGATTCTAGATGATTTCAATCACTGGACAGGGGGCGCTTATTTCCTGACAATTGAAAAAGACCTCAGGGGAAGCTTATAGGGGCAGGGGCGGTTAATAGGGATTATACGGTAGTGTAAATATAAAATCAAGAATGGACTTTTTTCTTGGACATCCAATTGGATCGAGCCACCCATAATGAAGTCAAAGCAAAAAATATTATTTACATACATTAATTTAACCATCTAATGGACATTTAATTTTCATGGGACGCATTTGTACTTAAGCTCCATTTACGGACATTTGCAATGATCATTAAAGTCTACGATTTTTATGCTCATTGCTGCTGCAGACTTCCGCATTCTATTCTAGAAGATGTTACAATAGAATAATTGTATTGTGAACTGGCCTGTGATTAAGACATCCAGACATATTGATTTTGGTGAATTCCCACCCTAGCTATAATTACACTGGATGTCTAGGCTGGTTGACCATTTGTGGGGGTGATGTAAGGTGAAGATGCAAGAAATGTGGATAACCTGATAATCCTTCATTTTCTAGATGATAAAAGCTTGCTAAATGTGTATTTTATTGATATTAAAAGTTTATTCTAATCTTTTATTTCTTTATATTAATTAGATCACGTCCAACAGTCGAAACTTCCCAAATGAGATAAAGCCCCATGGATTATGTAATTTTATTACTTTGTATAAAAATCTAATAAAGAACCTTAGCTTAAAATGAAGTCTCAAATTGGTCATGTAATTCTGCATCATCCCAGTAGGGTAAAAGTTTCTGTAAAAGAATTGTGGCTATGTGAAAATTGATGCTTGAATTGAAGTATTCCTAAGAGAGACCGAGATCAATAGGTACCTATAGATCTTAACCTTATATAAATGATATTCATGTAATGCAGCAATTGTATGAGAAATATTAGTGACTGAAAATCATTTTGTTTTAGGTCTTTGTGGTCTACGTGCTTGTAATTAGCTTTTACTCATCATCTGTGATCAAAAATGAATGAGGACTCAGGTTACAGGTCAAGGATTTAAGGTCGTGAGCTCAGAGTGCAGAGGTCAAATAAGTGTCACAAGGGTACATAATATTCGACAGATGCAAAACTTTTTAATACTTTTTATGGTTGACCTAGTGAGTCCTTTTTATTATACTATCAAAGGATGACATTTTCCCAACATTTAAGAACAGAATTTCAGATGAGTGTTAAAGAAGATTAAGAAAAAAAATATACATAGTAAATGAGAAAGAAAGTAGATCAACTTCTTGTATTTTCCAAGGTCATGAAAGCAATAAAAGTTTCCAGTTACCAATACTTGTTAGGGGACTCTTACCAATAAGATGCTCCTTGATATTCCTTGTTCAATATTAGGCAAAAATTCAATATTGTCAATCAAAAAATGAACTTTTTTATGGTGAAAAGCGCAATTTTCTCAGAGGTGAGAACTTTCATTTACAATTTGTAGGCTACATGAAGCATGTTTTGTATCCCACAATTCCTTCAGGACACTTTTTTGCTCAATGATTTGCAACATTACTATATTGATTCAAGTCAGTCTTATCATAAAACTGGTGCCAGAATCAATTAGGGTTTATATTGGATGGTTTTACTTCCCTTCCTGCTCAATATATATCCATAATTTTGCTCATAAGAATCTGAGTATATGTATAAAGATAATGTTATTGGTATTGACTTGTATTTGTGTATATGAGAAATGGAAATGGGCAAGTATTGATTTGACTGATCAGTTGAAAAAAAATAAGAGATGAAAAATATGGATTGACAAGGTATGTGGATGACAATTATTTCAATACATGTAATTACAGAAGTAAATTTGACCCTGCATGACAAAATGGTATTTCAGAGTGTGTTGCAAAAACACGATCTACACCAGTTTGTGTCAAGAGGGATTTCAAAGAGAGATTTGTTTTCATTTGTGTTTTTAGCCTGAACAATTACAGATGTCATTGGTGAATTGGATAGTTCATCTGGTAATTGCATGTATTAGTTTCATTGGAATCATTTGTAATTCCCAATAACAACAAATTTTCTGACCACAATTTGAACCTTTAGATGTCCAATCAAATGAAGTGGAGATTTTTCATTACTACTGGCCTTTCCTGCTTGCGGTATCATTTCTGGTGTCTTATTGATGAATGTGACTTGTTTAGATCCCAATTTAATGGAATCGCTAGAATCTTGATGTTAGCTGCTGGTCAATGTATTATGAAGACACCCATACCTGTAATTGTCTTTTTAATAGTATTCTTATACAGCTAGATGTGTTATTACCTAGTGATATGTTCTGTATATAACTTCATTTTCACACCTTATTTGTACAAAACTGTTATTTGATATTTTGATGAGGCAACTTTTTTACAAATTTACATCATTGCTCTAGTCTTTTACTATACTAATGAATGGGAGATTGAAGCAGACTGCAATGCGAAAATAAAATTCTTTTAACATGCTTAAGAAAAACAAATGATTGACGGTATTTAGTTTTATGTTCATCCTTATTCCTAAAGAATTTTGAAAGTGTCCTTGTCTTGTGTCACTTTTTAAAGAGGAAAGAGATTTTGAAGTACTGAGTATAATGTTTGTTACTTTCATTGCGTCCTCTAGAGGAGGACCATATTGTCTTCAAGGTCAAAGGTCAGATGTTACTGAAGCCAAATTGTTGTCATCTTAAAGAAATTAAATGGTTGCTCTTCAAGCATCCAGTGTCTATATACTGTGTGTTGCTTCACCCTTACACAAATAAAGGACAGTTTCATTATCATGATTGTTGTTAAGCAAAATGCCATTTGATTTATAAAATAAACAGTGATTTTTAGGGTAAAATGTCAGGGATGCAAAAAAATATGTTGACAGGATCTAAATATCTTTAAGACTTTGAAAAAAATAAAACAATATTATTGTGTTACATGTATTGATTTTCAAGTTGATTATTTCATAATATTAGAATTATTTATCAATGGACAGAAATTGACATATTTCTCTACTAAACAGCTTAACCAGCAGACATTAACTTATTGAATTTACTTGCAACTTACTGAAATTGTGTTTGAACTTTTTATTCATTATACCTCCCGCAAACGAAGATTGGGGGGGGTATATAGGAATCACCTAATCCGTCTGTCTGTCTGTCCGTCTGTCTAGCTGTCCGTCTGTCTGTGCAAACGTGTCCGGTCCATATCTTTCTTACGGAGGGACATTAGAATCTACTTCTCCACATAAAGATTGCCCATGACCTAAGGGTGTGTCATGACCTTGACCCAAGGTCATTTGGGAAAGTTCAAGGTCACTGGAAGAAAAATTTCATAATTTGTGTCCAGTCCATATCTTTCTTATGGATAAATTTGGTAGGTTCTCATTTCACACAAAGATTGCCCTTGACCTTAGGGTGTGTCCTGACCTAGACTCAAGGTCATTTGGGGAAGTTCAGGGTCACTGGAAGTAAAATTCATGATTTGTGACCGGTCCATATCTTTCTTATGGATAAACTTGGTATGTTCTCATTCTACACAAAGATTGCCCATGACCCCAGGGTTTGTCATTACCTTGACCCTAGGTCATTTGGGGAACTTCAAGGTCACTGGAGGAAAAGGTTCATAATTCATGTCTTGTCCATATCTTTCTTATTGATAAACTTTGTAGGTTCTTATTTCATGCAAAGATGGCCCATGACCCAAGGGTGTGTCATGACCTTGACCCAAGGTCATTTGGGAAACTTCAAGGTCACTGGAAGAAAAATTTCATAATTCATGTGTGATACATATCTTCATTATGGAAAAACTTACTTCTGAAAAACCCAGCAGGGGGTATTTTGTCCTGTTTGGACAGTTCTAGTTTCATCTGTTCTTTTATAAATGTTTTGTTATTGATTTACAATTTCTTTCTCCCTTCAGGTGTAAAACAAACTAATGGAGTGGAATATATGAATGGTGATGGAATGAATTCACCACAGAAAATGGATGACTTTGAAGCTCAGTTTCAGCCTGTTCCAGCAGGCAAAGCTGCCTCAGGATTAGACCCCAATGCTAGTCCCTTTGAACCTTCCGGTCATCATAGTGATTTATTAGGTTTGGAAACAAGTGACCAGTCAGTGCCCTCTGGTGAAAACATGGCCGCTGCCCCTGACCCACAACCTCCAGCAAATGATGGAGTGTTAATAGATTTTAGTGGAAAAGACCAGGCGTCATCCCCTCCTCCTCCTTCAAAAGGTATGAATAATTTATTATAGTGAAAATATTTTAATGAATGGATGGATGTATAAATGTACAAATCCATGTTTTAATGTAGACCTGTGACATGTTTTCATTAAATTGATCTCATTTTGAAGGTGAAGGGCATATAGACCCATTTTCAATGGATGTTGGACACACAGATTTACCCTCCTCCGAAGGAAGGCAATCTTTACCGCAAGGTATGGGTGTTAGTGTTGAAGGCTCAATGGATAATTTTGACCAAGATCAAGGTGCTTCTGAAATGGAATGTCAATGTGATAATGAACCAGAAAAAAGTCTTTCTCAAAATGTGGATGAGTTTGCCCATTCACAAAATATGAACCCTAGTCTTTCTAATGTTCCTCATGATATGAGAGAATCAAATCTTGCTCAAGAGGAGGAAACTGTGCCTACGTCCCAGGAGGATCAAAGTGCATATCAGCATGTCTCATCCCATGAGAGAAATTCTTTCGATGAACAAATTGTACCAGGAGTGTGTTCATGTGTTGAGGAACCTGAACCGGATGTTTCAGAAGAGGAGGAGGAGGTCAAAGAGGAGCAGCGTGGTGCCCCTCAGCCTCAACAACAAACTGAGGAGGAAGAGGATGGTGGAGAAGATGGTGAGGAATACTATGATGATGGTTCTGATGGATCATATGGTGAGGAAGAAGGTGGTGAACAGATGGAGTATCAAGAAGGACAGGATGAAGAAGAGGGTGTGGCCTATTCAGATGAGGAAGACTACTCTGATGATGAGGATTATGATGGTCCTGACAGCTACAGGGCAAATGAGGAGCGAGAGGTAGCCTCAGATTATGATGGGGAGGCAAGATCTAGTGAGGAGCGACAAGTGTCAGAAGACATGGAGAATGTTGCTGCTCAAACAACGCCTACAATCCAAACAGAAGTCGCACAAGTGGCAGAAACACAAGAAGTGTCTCATATGACAGAATCAGATGTCACCACTGAGGAGAAAAAAGATGAAAAGCTGAGTGAGGAAAATAAGGCGGACAATGGCCCTGAAGATCAGAGAGTGAGTGAGGAGAGAGAGGAAGTTCCACTAGATGAGGTTGAGATGAGAATGAAAGAGGAGAGAGAGGTTCATTCAGATGAAAGAGATGCAGGAAAAAGAGAGGCCTTTGTAGTTGATGATAAACTTCAAGGGGATGAATCTGTTAAGGAGTTTGGTATGAGTGAAAGTGATGTGAAGGAGCAGGAAATACAAAACAATGAAAAGGAGGATCAGTATACTTATGAAGAACAAGAGAGCTTTGAGGCTGAGAGAGAAATTAGTGAGGAGAGAGACATTCAAAATGTTATTCCCCCACCTAGTGCTGATGAGCATCTAGATACTGTTCATGATCAAGAAGAAGTCAAAACTGGAGAAAGATTTTCAGAGTTTGAGGAAAATCTGAATGAAAAATACATTGAAAAAGATGAAAAAGGACAGGAGGAAGGGAGTGAAGAAGTGGATGTAGATGACATTACAGTGGAAGATACACCTCCAGAAGTAGAAGAAAGTAAAAGTCAGGTTCCAGATGTGATTCTTACCACTATGCAGGAACCTCCTGCAGAAATCCCTGTTGAAACTCCAAAATTGCTTGATATGGGTGAGAGTGAGGAGGGTGAGATAGAAATTCAGAGTAATGTGAGTGAGTTTGGGTCTCAGTATGCAGAGATGGGGGATGATAGGATGGATGAGGAGGAAAGCAATTTCAGCAATGGGGACAATGGGGAACCAAAAGATGACTATTATCCTGATGAAAGAGAGCAAGATAAGGAGAGAGAGGAATATGATCAACAAGATGTTGAGGACTTTATACAACAACAAGAGAGTGAAGTACAAATGAATAAAATGGAAAGCATGGGTTTTGATACAAATGAGAGACAAATAGAAATATCACAAGCAAGTGATCAAATAGAAATTTCTGAAGAAGAAATTGCATCTAGAATAGAAGGTACTATAATTGTGGAAAAACCACCTGACTTTGAAGAACTTGATCAAGAGCCACCTGAGGAGCATCCACATAAAGCTGATACATTCATTGAAAGTGAGGGATCAGACATGGAAGAAAGGTCCATTACCCCAGATCCTGACCAGATGATTAAAATGGCTTCACCAAGGAGTGAAGTGCCCCAAGAAATCTGTGATCCTTTGTTCCACAACAAAGAACCCTTAGTTGAGGCAGAAGATGAACAGTTGGAGCTTAAAGTGGATGAACCAGAAATTTCAGCACCCCCACCTGATGCCATGACAGGATCAATGGTCCTGGAGGAGGGGCAGACAGTTGAAGAACATGTTCTTACAGAATCAAGTAAGGCCATGATGGAGGGTTCTCTAATATTAGACGAAGGAGAAACAATTAAAGATGCCAAGCCTGCAGAAGAAGCTAAGTTTGAAGAGAGTCCTGAAGATGAAATTGCACCCCCTATGAGTGGTAGTGCAATGGAAGGTTCTCTTATATTAGATGAAGGGCAGACAGTTGAAGATCATGCTCTTACAGAATCAAGTAAGGCCATGATGGAGGGTTCTCTGATATTAGATGAAGGAGAAACAATTGAGGATGCCAAGCCTGCAGAAGAAGCTCAATTTGAAGAGAGTCCTGAAGATGAAATAGCACCCCCTATGAGTGGCAATGCAATGGAAGGATCTCTGATAATGGATGAAGGACAGACAATTGATGATCTTCCAGCTGAACACACCTCAGTCATGGAAGGTTCTTTCGTAATGGATAAAGGCCAAACTGTTGAGGATCTTCCAGCAGAACAGACAGGGTCTGCAATGGAAGGTTCTTTGATAATGGATGAAGGTCAGACCATTGATGATTTGCCACAGCAACAGGATGCCATGTCAAGGTCTATGATGGAAGATTCCATTGTTATGGGAGAAGGAGAAACTTTCGAAAATCAAGAAATCCCAGCTGAACTCTCCGGATCAACAATGGAAGATACAAATACATCAGAAGACAGTCAAGCCTCCCAAAAAATGAATGTCATGACTGGATCCATGATGGAGGGATCCATAGTTCTGGATGAGGATGAAAAATTAGAGGACAGGTTTCCTGAAGACACCATGACAAAATCCATGTTGGAGGAGCAAGAGGCTAAATACAGGGATGAGGAATCTGAACCATTTGAGGAAGAGCAAACTTCAGAAACTTCAGGAGCAAATGTTGTGGATGAGTCCCTTACTGAGAGCTATACTGAATCTCAGACAGAGGAGTCATTGAGAAGCACAAGTATAGGATACATGGATGAGGAAACAAGGTTACAGAGACAGACAGCACAGAACATGGTGGAAAATGTCTTAAATGATGCCATTGATACAGTTGAAAGCATGCAGAGAACAGAAGATATCTCAGTTGAAGAATCTTATACTGAGAAAACAGAGAGTGGTTACGAAGAAAGTGTTCCAGAAAAATCAGAGCAAATTCTAGAAAGTGTAGAAGAGGCATCTAGTGTAGAACCTTCAATGGAAAAAACAGAGATTGTAGAGGAAGAGTGTATTCCAGACAAAGGGGACATTTCAACTGAAGAGCCATCCACAGAGAGAACAGAGGAAAGTGCTGTTGAAGAACCTTCAATTGAAAAATCTGAAGAAAGTCCTGTTGCTGAGCCTCCACCAGAAAAGGCTGAAGTGGCTGAAGAAAAGCCGAAGGAGGTGGCTGTAGAGAAAGAAACAGCTCCGGAGAAAGAGGGAAAAACAGAACTGATAGTCAAAACAGATGAGATTAAAAAGAAAGAGAAGGTGTTGAAGGAGCCTAAACAAGTTACCAAAACTGAAAAAGATAAGAAGAATGTCTCAGTAAGTAAAGAACATAAAAAGGAAGTCAAAGAGAAGAAAGAAAAGCCAAAACCCAAAGCAAAAGCCCCTGCAAAAGTTGAAAGTAAACCAACAAGTGCTAAAACAGAGACTGAAAAAACACCTGTTAAGGACAATAAATATAGTCATATCACTAGTCGTCTAACCCAGGATACAAGTGCTAGTCTAGCTCGTAAAACTGTGAAAAGAACAGAGCTACTTAAACAAACTGACTCCAAACTTCCATCTCCCGAGAAAGGAGATGTCACAAGGCGGAGTCAGTCTGCAACTCGTCAGGCTAGGGTACCACGGAAACCAAAGGAGGTGTCCACGCCAGACGTTAAGGAATCTCTAATTTCACGTTCCAAGTCGACTCCCAGGCCTGGGGCTCAGAGGAAACTCAGCCCGAGTCCAATGCGAGGCCAAGCAACCACCACCACAAGGAATGCAAGACCCACCAGACTTCTCCAGCCCAGAAAAGGTTTATATTTTGTAAGCTTGTGGTCTGGCTAGCACTAAAAAAAATCACCCTTACTGCTTATATTCATCCACATAAAAAAAAGACTGGACTGTGCATTATGGCCCATGTTTTATAGGACAGTTGAATGGATTTCTCCCTGTTTGAACTGTCTTGTAAAATGTAATGCTTTATTTTCTTTTTTTGTTTTTAGATACTTTTTGTTTTATTTTGCCTGCATATTTTTAATGTGATAAGTTTGACAATTGACAATGGTGCCTTTGATAGAGTATGTGGTATGTTGAATTTAAAAGGTCGCAATATCTAACATCATTAATTAATTATGTAAATTAATAAATTAATGAATTGATGCTGTCAGATAAAAGCATGTAGATATTAGAAAACTCAGTAGAATACTTTTTCTTTGCGCTGATTTTGTTGGATTGCTTCGTGCAGCTGCTTTGGCTTTTTGTTCTGCATGATGAAGAGTTCAATCTAAGGGAGATTACTCCTATTGACTTCAGATGAGAGATATTGCAATCTTGTGCCTTGTGTTTTTATAGTGTAGTAAATTCTTTGTGAATGCTTTTGATATTTTAAAAAATTCTTTTCTTTCAGTTGACAAGTCATTTATTCATAATTTTATGGTATGTTTGGTTTGATAGAAGAAAAAAAATAATAGTTTTTAGAGTTCATATATTAATGGAGTTCTGCTAATTCATTTACACATTTATTCCAGTTTTCTTCCTGTTTCAGTTTTTCCTAAAAACTCCTAATTCAAAACCTGTAATCAACTTGCTTTTTACTTTATTTCTCCCTATACAGTTTGAATCAAACTTACCGTATAGAAGTGTTTTGTTTAACTTTCAAACGAGATAGACTTTTTTGTTTGTACTAGATTTCACAAAATTAACATTTTTATTTTCAATCGTTGCACAAAGATTTAAATTTAAACTTAGTATCTCATTTCTATATTTTTTCCAAACTTTTCAAACAAATCTTACATTATGTTTGTAAAATACACTGAACACATGAACTTGGTTTTTCCATTTAGCTAAATCTGTTCATACATTATAAACACTTTGTAGATTATCACTGATTTGCATGTAGATATAGTATTGCCATGTTTTAAATCTTTTATTGAGATTTAAGCAAGCAGAAATGAGCATGGTCACCTTTTTCCAGTTTCATTTTTTGCATTTTAGATTCTGTTTCTTTGCATCCTCTTTTGATCCTTCCCAGATTTAGATTTCAGTTTAGTTTGGATGCATGGCATGGCCAGAATTTGTTTTGAATTTGCTTCTTCAGCCAATTATTCAATTTCATATCAAACATTGCTGAAAATTTTTATTGTTTTGATAAAGTGATAATTTTTATGAGATACAGGAGAAAAATAGGAGATAATTTATGTAAAAATATAAATACATATATAAATGGACTACCTTTTCATTTATGAATGGAACTAATGAATAAGAATGTTTAAAATTTGTTCTTTACCATGTTTACTGTATAAATTGAGACTGAATTGTTGTATCATTGATGTTGTAGATGCCCCAGCTGCTAATGGTGTGACTTCTCCTGCAAGTGGTACAGATGAGGAAAAGGCAGGGAAAAGGGTACGTTATATGATACATTTACTATACCCTCATACAAATACCCTCCCTTTAACACCCCCAATAGTACACACACACACAAACACACTATGACATCTATCAACAAGATGTCAGTAATGAACATAAGATATGTTACAAATAGCATTCCAAGGTGTTATATTTTAAATATTTTTTCAACCTTTGGTTTCTATTTCACAAGAATTTTCCAATTTTGCTCCTTTGGTAAAAAATGACATTATCATGCAAAATGTATCACCCTGGCTTATAGATTGAAATTATATGCATTATATCGAATTGTTGAGCAAAAACAGGAAGAAGCATTTAGTTAAGATAAAATTGCTAAACTTGATAACAAAAATATCTTTTTTCATGAAATATTGATTCCATTAATTTTGAAAGAAACAACATTTTACTATAAAAAAAAACCTTTTAGTCACAGACATGAATATTTCATGAGTAACTTCATATCAAATCCTTTCCCTGGGTACATGGGTTAATATCCTGTTTCTGTCTGGTAGGAGAGAATGTAAATAAGTCAAGTAGGTGGTTTAAATTGTCTATTTAACTTTCATCTATCGTGTCATCTGGTTACCTTGTCAACTGTCATTTCTATTCTACAGCCATCTGGGAGAAATGTTTAGAATACCATATATACCCTAATAAAATGATTTTAGCACATAATTTTCTGAAACACTTGAAATTAATTTTTTTTTCCTTGCAATTTTTTTTGAGCCAAAAGTTAATTTATTTATTTTTTCAATGATTAAGAAACTTGATAGAACAATTTTCCCACCCCCCCCCCAACCCACCCCAACCCCTAAATGACAGGAAGGAGAATAATATACCTAACTTTCCTCTTACAATTTTGACTTACACAAGTCCATCCTATAAATGAGCTTGCACTGGGATGTATAATGGTCATTTGCCAAGACAAGGGGTTCTCTCTATGTACTAATTACCCTCTTGACCTACACTGAGTTCATCAGGGTTAGGGTTAGGGTTAGGATCAGGCAAAAAAAGTAGGATTCACTGAATTGTAGGATGAGAGAGTTTACAATTACAGACTTGACTTGTTTAGTTGTTGTGTAAGCTTCATTAGTCAAAGACTGGAATGTAGTTACATCAATTTAGACTGTAATTTGGTATTGATTGTACATATGATACAAGAGGGGATATCGGAATCTGTACTGTAAACAGCTGATTAAAAATTATGCATTGGGAGAGATAGAGAGAGAGAAAGAGACATAGAGAAATAGAAATAGGAGAGTAAAGGAAATCAATGAGAAACAGAGTAATACACTCTGATAGTGTACCTACTGGCGCTGTAGCCAGCAATTAATTAACAGGTATTTTTGTCAGTGGTTTTGTTTTGGGGTAAGAGCCAGAGGAAATGACCTTCAAGGAGGGGATACACTGACCAAGTGGTTTTGGCTGAAATAGATCAGCCTCTTGTAATTCTGGAAATTCAAAATAATCTAATTCTTAGGAGATTGGCATACTTTCTGTTGGTATTGGTATATTGATATATCTGAATCTTTTGGAATATTTGTGAAATTTTCTTAATATATTTTGGAAAGTCAGACTTTTGAAAATTTTGTAAATTTTTTTTTTTCATGTTTTTATAGAAGTGATTTTTATTAGGGTATGTACGGTAATTTACAGTAAGTTTCATCAGTAAACGGGCATTGTTTACCTGTAGGTCTTGTTGACAGTTTATAATGAGGATTTTCTCAAGTGTCTTGCCACTCAATATTTGTATTTGCTTTCCATCAGTTACAAAGTTGTGTATATCAAAGCTATGTGACTTCTAAGTGAAGTGGTCAACACCTAATTGATTTTTCTGCTGGATATTAGGAAAATGAGCCAACAGGTAAAAATTGACACTAAAATCTTCTTTCTTCCCTAAAATTTTTATTTATAATCTTGGGGGGGGGGGTTATCTCTTCTAAATTGATACTTTTAGTGTTTGGGTTTGGATGGAGAGAAAGATTGAACTGTAATTAGATAACTTTTATAATTAAATTAAAGTTATTTATCACTGCTACTGCTTTAAAAGATTTCTTACTGTTTTCGACCAAAAAATTGTTGGAGAAGATTATTAAATGCATTAAATTCTTCAGCAAAAAAATACACTTTTTGTTTAGATAGTTTGATTGTGTGTTGTTTAACATCCCATTTGAGAATTCATTACTTATATGATTAAGGGTTACAAATTGAAATCTTAAATTGACACTCAAGACCATTGAGCAGTGAGGGTTTTTTTAAATCATGCTAATGCCTACTATGATGGAAGACCTTATTTTTTCTTAAATGTCTCCTCCAAAGGACCTTAGATTTAATCTTCAGATGATTAGCATTTGGTGGTGAAACAGTCATTACTTTATATTTTTATATCTTAAGGTTTAACATGGTCACTGGAATGAGAATTAAACTAGGCCCACTTTCAATCACTGAGAAAACACCCTAGCTGCTACCACTAATCTAACATCACAGTCTTCTTATAGATGATGCATCTTATTATACATCTTGGATACATGTACTTATGATTTGTACATGTATTTTTCATTACGTGCTACATACATGTAGAAAACAATACTGTACCATGGGTACATTATCTATATTTTTCTTTAGCCATTAAGTGAATAGCATTAAACATCATTTCAGTGTCTTATATTTTATAGCTAATTTACTTTTTGTGTAACCAAAAAAGGATGTACCGGTACTCCTACTAAAGATTTTTAAAAAGACTTTCTCTTAAGGTTATTGTGAATGGCTTTTGATATCAATCTATTAGAGAGCATTTGACATTTTATAATATCAAAGAGACAGTTTTTATGACACCTTTTTGATAGCCATAAAAATCACTCTGTATCTTGACCTACCTGTTTCACACAAACACTGACAACTCAAGGGGTTTCTCTGAGGGAATATAAAACAATTTTGTGATTGAGTGCAAATCACTAGATGCAGGATAAGAAAGCGTTTGATAATTTTCAATGAACTGAAATAAAATGAGGATTTTACCCTTTGGAGTCCAAGTTTAGGGTGTAAAGCAATCAACATACCTGTCGGTCAAAACCCTTGTATGACCATTCATCTTTCTTTTTTTGGGGGGCCATAAATTTGTAAAGTTGGAAGCTCATTTTTAGCTTTTGATCAGAGGGGTATGACCCTGAGTGAAGGTTTTTTTGACAAGGTGTTTAGAAATGATATTCAGAGAAAATCATAGCTTGACTCAAAGGTTTCAAAGATGAAGTGTTAATATCACGACTGTAAAAGGTATTAAAAAAAATTTGAGAGGTTCTATATAAGTATTCTTCCTTAAAAAACCAGGTTTTGCATGACATGCATATATATAGATATGGAATTTTTCTGTGCTGTTTTGAAAGTAGATCGATACATTGATTATATTTCAAAAAGTGATAAATTTGACTTTGTGTAGGATGTTTAAACTGTTTGACCCACAGCAATTTCTCCACAAAAAAATCCCCTCCTTCCCAAAACATAAGAATTTATTTTATGTTTGAATTGAATATTCACAAAGATACCTTTGCAAAGTGGTCTCTTTGATTTTGAAAAAAAACCTAACAGATTAAACCCTGTATGTTTCAGACTCCATCGGCCTCCTCCAAGAAGAGGTATGGCATAGACTCCAAGAACATGTCCTACAAACCAGGGGGCGGTCAGGTCAAGATCTTTGACCAGAAAGTACAGGTCAAGGCCTCACCAAGGGTCAACGCTGGCGCCAAAACTCCACCGGGATCAAGTACTTCACCAAGAAAGGAATCTCGTAAGAGTTCATGTTAAATGCAGTGTAGAAAAAAAACTGTACATTAAGTAAATGTACTTATTTCTCTTCTGAGTTTGGTGCAAATTGCACATGTCTTCAAATGCAGTGAATTTTATTATTTTTTCATATATTGTTCATGTGTTTATACAACATGGCAGTTCAACAAGCTGATTTGCCAATGATGATTAAAGAATTTGGGTCCTAATGACGAAGTAATTCCCTTTGCAAAACCAAAAGATTTCTCAAAGAATCTGCCCTTTATTTTGATATTTGAGTATTAGCTGTAAATGAAATTTGGTTTTTCAGCAAGACCTAAACCTACCACTCCTAAAGGACCAGCCCCTAACGTGAAGAATGTGACATCAAAGATTGGTTCTCTTCAGAACACCAGTTACACCCCAGGAGGGGGGCAAGTGAGTATAGTGCTGCTTCTGGGGTAATAAAAGAGAAAACGTGTGAAAGCGGAGTAATTGATATGACCAGCATTGATGCATCTTTTAATTATAAATTTTTTCCTTTACTCATGCAATCTTATAGAGAACAGAAATCCAAAATTTGTTAAGTTGACATTATGCCTTATAATAAACTCTTAAGTCAAATTGAAATATTGGACTCAAATTTAAATGATAAGAGGTTTGATCATTTAGCCAGGTTATAGATTAATTTGACTAAAAGAGAATGATGACTCAGGTGAACATTGTGGCCCATGGGCATTGCATTTCTGTTTGCTGAAGTATTTTAATGAAGACTCAGACTCATATTTGAAACTGAATGTGTCTTGTATTCTGCTTCAGGTCAGTTAAGTCAAATTCTGCATCCCTTATGCATTTGTTGATTTTTCTTACAGGTGAAGATTGCCAGTAAAAAGAAAGATTATTCCACTGTGACAAGTAAAGTAGGCTCCACAGCAAATATGGACCACAGGCCAGGAGGCGGCGAGAAAAAGGTAACTTACTCACGCTGATACTAATGCTTAGTACACATCTCATGAAATGTCAGAGTCCAATGTTCAAGTTGGCTTTTGCTAGGATATGGATTTTCTGCAGAAATTGTCGAGCAAAAACTATATTTTTTTGCATCAATGCTGTAATTTTAATCTAATGGATGGAAACATTGCATTTTCCCATGCAAAATGATTAATATATTAAATTATGTGATTATTAGATTAGATGTGAAAGGAGAAAACTTTTTAAGTGGACCTTGTCTATTTTTGGTCGGAAACGAGCATGAAGCACTCAATGGCTTATAAACTAAAATAAAAACTGCAAATATTTGTTCTGTTTTGAAATTTTATTATATGAATTTTCAGACTGGTGTTAAAAAGGTAGAGTACTATTTCTGTTCCAGAGAAAAAGCATGATTGCCAGTGCCTGTGTTTGGCTTTATTAATTTGCACACGGCTTGCTTTTGTTTCTTTTTCTTTAGATATTATCGCAGAAATTGGATTGGAAGACGAATTCCAAAATAGGCTCCTTGGAAAATGCCAAGCACTCGCCAGGCGGCGGTAATGTTAAAGTATGCTATTGCTTTTCCAATTTAATGTATGGCACAAACCAAATTTATTGCAAAATTCTTCTCTTCTGTAGACTAATTTATCTATCTAAGGAATTCTTTATCTTAAATTTATTCTTTAATTAAGGCATAAATTTAGTTTTATCTAGAAGTGGATCTTTTTTTTTTCCATGAAAATATTCCAAAGACTATCAATGTCATTAACGTCTATAAAAGTTGAATCTCGTAGACATAACTGCAGCATTAGTAAGTTTATATCTTAGCCATAAATAGCTCACTGCAGTGACCATACGATTAGTTCTGCTCCTTGATGTAAATTTTCCCCACTTGTCTCATAAAATGCACTTTTGTCAGGATCAGGAATATCTGCAGTTTGAATAAAGGGGAAGAAGCAGATTTCTATCCCCTTGCATTTTCATTGGTTAATAATACTTGCATTTTTATTGGTTAAAAACAAAAAAGAGCAAAAGCTTTTACTGTTAAATGACTAATGTCATTGTTATAAATGTCTTAATAACACTGCTTTCTCTGTCTGCATGTTACTAAATCACGACAGAGGAAATTCTGCTAGAAAAAAGTTTCCTTTTCATTTGCTTTCAGAGGAAAATACATGAAACAGTAGAATCTTGAAGGCTTTTCATTTGTTTTGTTTTTTTCAAATGGGTCATTCATTATTTTTCTGCTTCATTTTTTTCAATTTAGATTGTAGATGAGAAAGTTGAATGGAAAACTACGTCGAAAATTGGATCCCTTGACAATGCTTGTCATGTTCCAGGGGGCGGTAATGTGAAAGTATGGCATTCCGTCGTTTTTTGTTCACTCATGTTTTTTTGTTCTTACTTATAAACATGAATAAACTGCGTAGCCAGTTTGTTTTACTCGGAATTTTTTAGGTTCAATTTTTTTGTATAAATATTAACAGAATGATATGATTCTAAAAATGTATTCAGAGAAGTTTTTTAGTACATGTCTATTTGATACAGCTAAATCAATATTGACACTAATTTTCAGATACACTATTTTAATAAACCTAAAGTAATTATTCACATCAGTAATCACATTACAATATAGTCATCTTCCACTGTTACAGCTAGTATATAATAGGCAACAAACAAGAATTCTAATATCAAAATCTATTATTTGGCTGGCATGCTTTAGGCTGTTAACTCATTTGAGTTCATATCATTTACTAACAAGCTTAACAAAATTTTCATTTTGACTCAATTAAAGCATGGTTAATGATTCTAATCTTCATTTCATCCTACTAAAGCATGCAAAAATTCCTGGAAAATCTCAAAGCTTTGTGACTGCAGTTATATTTTAATTTTGCTGCTTCTTTGTTATTTCATTTGTTTTTTTCTCTCTCATGTGCCTGCCTACTCAGATAGTGAATGACTCCCTTGCATGGAATGCTCAGTCCAAAGTTGGATCATTAGCTAACGTGGACCATATACCTGGGGGTGGTAACGTTCATGTACGGAGTGTCTGTCTGTCTGTCTGTTTTACTGTGCATAAAACTCTCATCTTCCCATCACCCTGTGTTGATTTTGTAAAGTAGTTGTGGGTCTGTCAGATTGATTGTATGCACTCTATATCCATATCATGATCATGTTTATCAAAGAAAGTTATTGTGATGTGAATAAAAATTGTGCTTGATGGTTTTGTCAAGGACAAGTTGGTCATATTAAGATTCGCACAAATCACAATAATAGAAGTGGTTGGTAAAATTATTTTTAAAATTTTCACTTGTTCATTTGGACATCAAATTTCAATGTAATGGTCTATTATTACATACTTTAAATTAGCTGGGCGGGGAGACCTGCATCTATGCAATTTTGCCCTAATCCAACATGCAGAGACAACCAACCAAGTTTTCTATGAATTAAAATACAATCTAAATATAGATATTACAGTTGAAAGAAATTTGAAAAGATACTTATAATAATTAAGCACTTTTGCATTGGTGTACAGAAGATAAAAATTTCCTGCACCAATTCTTAATAAGGACAAATATGTCAGTCAAGAGTGAATTCCATTTACAAATGATTTCAAGTTGATGGTGGGGTACTGACCGTACTGTACTAAAAATGTATTTGAAAGAGTGCTTTAATGTTGTAACTAAATTGTTGTTATACGTCATGTGCTAGATGTATTTTCATGTATAAAGGGTGTGTTGGTGCTTTCACTACATGTATGTAGCTTTAAGTGATTGTCCTATAAATTTTTTTTGTTTATCCATAACTGACTCCCTATTTTTGTTGTAATTTTTTATGTATCTTGTATTTCTATTGAGTTGTTCTTTATATTAAGTGCATTTTGGCTACATTAGAATTACTTAATATATAAAGAGAAACAAGATAAGTCAGGTTCAGACATTATAGAAGGCTTGAAAAATTTACAATACTATAAGAGAGAGAACATATGGATTGTGATACAAGTGCAGCAATGTCTAATTTGTGTAGAGGTTAAACACACATTACATGTATTAATAACACAGTTTGAAAATTTCAGATGACGAAGGCACAGATTATAAAAGGCACATAAAGATAAAAAAAACTGAAGTATTCAATGATGATAATAGTTATAATATTTTCATTAACTTGTTATAGATTGAGAGTCACAAAGTGGAAGTGAAGGCCCACTCCAAGGTTGGATCTACTGATTATATGTCACATAAACCAGGGGGAGGCCAGAAAAAGGTAAAACGCTGTCTTGGTATTTAGACAAACATGCATTGTATTTTCAAGGAATTGATATTTTTTTAAATGCTAGATAAATTCACAAGGTTATGCTACCAGAGGAAGTGGTAAAATGTCCATGACCACAATGAAGTGAAGAGAAATTCTGGTCGAGAATATAATTAAAATTATTGCAATTATTTTTCTGCCACAAAATACCTGACAATGAAGTATTTTTTTCCCTGTGTTCACAGATTGAGACACAAAAATTAGACTTTAAAGACAAAGCTAAGCCTAAAGTGGAATCCAAGACAAACCACAAGCCAGGAGGTGGTGATAAAAAGGTAGGTCAAGTTCAGGTCAAGGTCAAATAGAAGGTCAAGGTAAGTGTGGTGTATTATACTTCCTCAGATGACAGAATGAACACAGATTTATGTACACCTTCAAGAATGTCAGTGTTTCTGTGCAGTTTTGATGTAACTTTGTAGATGTATCTTAATTTAGTGAATCCAATCATCTAGATATTAGAACTTTCCAAAGAATTGCCAAACAATGTTCATTTTTTTTTAAACATGATAAATTTTTTTGAAATATTTTTAACTCATTTATGGGAACCCTTTTATTTGAATTTATATGATATATATAGCTACAAGCTTTCAACAGGTATTTAAAATGGTTCCAAGTATTTAGACTGAATTTTATATGAAGAGTTGTCTCTCTTTGGCTAAATTTTTAGGCTGGTTTTGACATTGAGGAGAAATTCTTTACATAAAAGTCATTGACCTAGACACTTGTAGTCAGTTATCCATTTCTAGATACAAAGAAAAAACTGATATTCAATATTGTATTGATTTTCTTGGTTTGGGTAGATTTTAAAGTGTTTGAGTTAAGCATGTGTTAAATATAGAATGCTGTCAAATTTGATCCTTTAATTTGAAGGGGTCAGAAACAAAAGGAGATCTTGAATGCATTGGTAGAAGGGCCATCATTTATCTCTCAGCATGTCTATAAACATTTTTTAATAGATATAAAGCTGTACTTTCAATGGAAGTTATATACAAAACTGTGTAATGATCTCGAGTATCATTTTATTTCCTTTTTGCAAATGTTGCTGTGATTACCAAAAATTGATTTAATTTCAAAATGCTATGTATTCTTTTGAAAATATTATGAAATTTGCATTTTTTAGAACATTTTAATGTATAATGTTTAATGTCAATAAGATTCAATGCATAATTTTTAGTGCTGCTGAAGGTATTTTGTACCTTGGTAATCAAACTGAAAATCAAATTGAAAAATGCTAAGAAATCTAAAAAATAGTATTTTTATGATCTTCATAAGGAAAGAAACTGCAGATGCATTCAAGCAATCATATTCTGGAAAGGGGGGAATCCCGGGATCATTTAGTCACAACTGGTCTTTCTCTTGATCTTTCTGAAAATTTTCCAAGTTTGAAAACAGCAGGAGCAGTTTAATCAATGATTAAACAAGGGTCAGAGACCAAAGCAAACAAAGGGTAGATCTGCAGACTCTATAATGTGTATTTAAAAGACAGTGGTCTTGTCTAATTCAAAGACGTAGATAAACACTCATTGCCAAAGATTTTCTTTCGCTAAAGGGTCTTTGGTTCTTTTTTTTAATTTAGTGGGAATATTGATGAAATGTCACTTGTGGCTTATATCGAGATCCCCTCAGGATTTCTGAGGGATTTTGGGATTAGTAGAAAACTACTTGGGTGATCTCTTGCCAGTACTTAGAGGAGAGAAATATTTTGTGTTGATAGTTTTCAATTTATTTTATTTTATTGTGATAAATATGAAAGTTTTTTTGAATAAAAAATGGGTCTTATTTCTAGGTTGATCCTTCTTTTTAAAAAACAGCATATATCGGCAATAAGAAAATTGCTGTATCTCATATGTCTTTGAACATAATATTGTGATAAAAATGAAAGTTTTGGAATAAAAATGGGTCTTATTTCTAGGTTGATCCTCCTTTTTGAAAAGAATTGCTTATGGTTTAGGTAGCCATTAATGAAAATTGCTTTATGTCATATGTCTTTGAAAAAAATTGAACTTTTAAATCATTCTTTCATGAAATTCAATATGATTGTGTTCCAAGTCATTGATTAACTCAATACACAATTAATCAGTGACATAAGGTTAACAAAAGAAAAACACGGTCCTTTTCAAATAATAAAGAATCGAATTTACGCATATAACTTTAAATTTGGAAGCATTATCAAAGACTGATAAAACACGGCTTTTAAAAACTAGCTATTGTTTTCTCTTTTCAGCGAGTTTGATTACATTGTTAAACTTTATTTATGTATGATTTGGGGTGGTGGTCATTGTATGTGCATTATCCATTCATTACCGACTGAAAAGAAATACAAATATTGATACCTGATAGTGGAAATGGCTCCGCAGAAATGATAAGTTCTAAGATTTCCACTTTTCCTATGACTGATAAATAGGGAGAAAATATTGAAAAGGAGATTGGGTTTCACGTATATGGAGTTAAACATGAACTGATAAATCCATCCCCCTTGTGAATTGGATTAAATTGCCTTGTAAAATTTGACTTATTAAAATTCTGAAAAGCTGAGACCATATAAGAAGAAAATGCCATGTGAAGCAGCAGTTTTTCCTCAATGAAGCTTGCATGGTTTTTCAAGTGATTAGATATTATTTTTTGACTAATTGACATTTTCTGGAGAACTGATTGCGGAGATTTTTTTTTTGCTGAGTAGTGATGACAGGTTGATGATAGAGTCCCTGATTTCGTCCCTGAAAACATGACAGATCTATTGAAACAGAGGCTTTAAATGACATCAGATTAACGACCCCCTGGAGAGGAGGCGTATGATTTCAAGGCTCCGAAATCTATCTCATCTTGGAGACAATTTAGGTGCAGACTGCCTTTAGTAAAGGGAGACAATCTTTGGATCTTGGTGCAGACTGCCTTAAGTAAAGTGCTTTGTAACTTGTGTGTGCATTGTCTTTCAATACTACCCTATTGTCTCATCTGCAACTAGACTCTTGATTTGAATTGTTCAGGTCATGTCAAATGAGCTTAATACCTTAATCGTCTTTGATTGTACTTTATTGGAATCATTTCACCTATTTCTAGGTGAAAGCACATCCAAAGTTTTAAGGCATTTGGATGGAAGAATTAAATAGGATTAGAAGAGAAAGATTTATTGTGTATTGACCTATATATAAATTAAGTTCACCTAGCTAGATTGTGAACATTCACTGCTGAATTTGGTCAGTGGAGCAAATTTGAGGGTATTATTTGATTGTCTATGATTTTTCATAAGTTGAGTGTTGATGTTTTTGAAATACCATAATTGAATTAGTAATTTTAATTTTTTTGCTAATGGTATCAACATTGTGGAAAATTGGACACATAGAAAAGACATTTTATGAATGGTAAATTTTGTAAAGAATGTAGTTTAAATATTTTTATTTAATGCATTTTGTAGATTCTCTTAAGGGTTAATGATCTCTGATAGTTTTAATATTCAGAAAAGAAAGTGTTTTAATTGTTTGATATATCAAAGCATTACTTAAATGCATGTAGCAACCTTTAGTCGGCATCAATATTTTCAGGACGTCTTGTGTAATGTCAGCAAAAAATCAATACGGTGAACTTTTAAATGTGTCTGAAGCTGTGAATTTGTAGCATATTGAATGTTTTATGGCTTTTTGATAAGGAAATAAGTCATTCATAAGTGAGGGCTTAGCACATCATCAAAGAAATAAAAGCTCTAGTGAAATTTTGATTTATTTTCAAGGAGTACCTATCGATATTCATTAAGAAATGTAGGATATGGGATAAATTTTTGTGAGTGTATTTTGGCTGGATTGATTTTTTATGAGATTCGAAGAGACTAAAGCTAAATAACAATTTTGAGGTAAAATATGGCCACAACACCTTCTCCACGAACAGAACATAGGACTAAACATCCTTACCCTAGTCTGCCTAGTGCTCACAAACATCATGTGATAGGAGATGAAATCGAGGATGAGGATATGGAAGCGCCTATCAAAACAGTAGTATATGTGCCAAATCGTGCAAATGCCCGTGGACGATTTCCAGTGGTCTCCGTTCACAAGAAGAAAGATGGCCGCTACGTTGTGATGGAACAACGACCAGTTCATACGTTCTTCTCCGGTGAAAAATTCAATGACTTGAAAAGTCTAGAGGAGAAAGAGGACAAGATAAATCGAGAAACTAAATATAAATATGTCAAGCCACCTTGGAAATGGTCTTCAAAGGGGAAATCCATGGAGAGGTCGTTTGACCGTAATTATTACTATCCATATCTTCCGCCAATTAACAATCATATGGAGACTGTTACTTCAAAGGTTGGATCCATGGACAATGCACAACATAGCCCTAGACCTTCAAATAAAAAAGTACCCCATTTTCATGTTCATTGGGAAGCGGAAGCCAAAGTTGGATCATTAGATAACGTTGACTACAAAAAGCAACGTTCACGGAGTCATCCCGCTTCAGAAGTAGGAAACAGGTCAGATATCAGTGAATTTGAGACTCACAGTCTAAAGCTTCCACCAATCAAAACTAAGTATGGAGGGAGTGGGGATGTTGGTTCATTTGGGAATTCCCATTTCACTCCAGGTACATCCAAAACTTCCCCAAGATCTATGAAATCTACAGCCAGGTCAAAGATTGGTTCGCTAGACAACATCCACTATGTACCTGGAGGTGGAGAGGTGGATATTCCACATTTTCCACATGACTTCAAAGCAGAATCTAGGATCGGATCTTTGGAGAAAGTCTTTCATAAACCTGGTGGTGGAGATGTACAAATTGTTGATTTAAAACCAAAATGGAAATCTAAACCTAAGGTGGGATCCCTGGAAAATTATGATCATACGCCTCAAAAATCGAGCTTCAAAGTGCCACACTTCAGTGAAAACTTCCATCAAAAAGCCAAAGCCAAAATTGGCTCACTAAAAAACATTGAGTACTCCCCACCATCGAAGCATCCCCAAATCTTCAACTCAAAGCCAAACTGGAAGAAGGAATCTAAGATCAGTGCTTTATGGAAGACTAAACACAGATATGATGATCCATATGACCTAGAATACGATGAAGATGCTGAAATAGAGGCTAGGATAAGAGAACTGATGAAGCGATGATTCAAGGAACACATCTAATTGTAGTAATTTGCTAGACAATGACTTTCTTTTCTTGAAAGGTTTGATTATATTTTGCATCAAATTTGTAAAGTTCATATGTTTCAGTTATAGTTTTACATTTTTTTCCTATAATTTCAGAAATTTTTGAAATCCAAAACTTTTTTTAATATATGAAGACAAGTAAAGGGTTCTATAAATGTATGACCTTTCTTGTGTTTTATCACTTTGTTGTGAAGAATCAATAGGGCTACAGCAAACTTAAGTTCTACTTATTCAAATTGATTTTTTAACTCCATTATAAAGTTTTATTTATTTTGCTATTTATCAAATTGTTTTAGTTGTGATAATTAGTATAGGTCATTATATTGTGCCAACATCATCTTTTGTTCATTTGTTATGAAAGGTAACTGTGATATTTATTTTTAATAAATATAAAAGTTATTTGTTGCATTGTTCATTTAATCTTTGGTCCTTTTGGTACTTTTATCATTTGATTAACTGTTCCTATAGCTTCTTTTTTGTTATGACCTCAAAAATACATTAGCTTGTGCAGAATATTTTATCTTATTGGCAATTCACTTACACACTGTGTCAAAGAGATTTTTTAAATGATATGTAACCATTATAAAAGTTAGTATAATTTTTTAAATTACAAGAGGGAATTGAGATGGACTTAAATGGCAGAAATTCTCATGATGAACTCAAAAATGAATCATTTTAGAAATTAGTCTTTTGAAAAAAGAAATCTTTTTAAAAATTCTAATCAAAGAAACAAAACTCCTTTTGTTTGACAAAAATTCAGAACCAATGGTGGTATATCCAAAGTGTGATATATTTGCTGACTGATTTTAATAAGTGTGGAATTTTAAGGCATGAGTGGTTATCTAAAGAAAATTTTAAAAATATATACACCATTGTCTCGTTAAATGCAATATGATCTATATTATTGACACATCTTAACTCATTGCTTTGTAATTCTTTTTAATCCTATCCGTTAGGACTTTTGTTTTCATTTAAAACTTTCTCTCGCCCTGGCAGTTATCTTTATAATCTCGTCGGTATGTACCAGAAAGTGCTGTTATGGATGTTTGTGCCAAAAGCACTTTAAAAAGGCAAATTGATTTAACCTTATATAAGATCTCTTGTTCACTTCTCCATAAAATGAAATATTTTTTTTTTTCATAGAAACTTTTTTATGAGTCTTGAGATTAAAAAATTTCAAGTTGGTTGTTTGCATTGCCATTAAGTCTTGGAGAGAAATGACAACAGTAATTAATTCCATGCCCTAAAACCAATATTGACAAGTAATATCATCTTTAATGAGGGTAAAACATACAGATTTAAATGTGTTAGTCAGTAGACATGGGAGCAGTTCGCTATGGCAACGAACCTAACATTCATTTAGTGTATTTGAGATTGGTTAAAAAGGAAAAAGCCCTTCAGAAATATTGAATGAATTCATATATTTTTATTAAGGCATATCATTTTGGCATGCAGATAATCTTTGGGAATGGTTCAATTTAACAAGGTTCTTTAAGTAAACTTTTGGTACGATCAGTAGATCTGCATGTTCATTAGTTTGCGATTCATCTGGTGTACCCAGGGAATTCTTTACACTTCCGTTTTGTAATTTTATATGTGTTTGAAAGATCAGGAAAGTTCAGGCAATAAAAGGGTCTTAAAGGGGACATGGTTATCTTTTGGATACAAAGGGAATATTAGAAGATGAGGATTAAATATACATTTCACATGAAGACGATTTGGTCATGCAAAAATGAGAAATGAATTTTTCAGTTTCTGGTTAATTAATTTTTATCTCATTTTTTGATGCTTCAAATGCATATAGTCATTCTGTTTGTATGTTTGTTTGTTATTAAAAGAAAACAAACTTTGGGATGCTCAAAGGTAAATCTCATCTTACTGCTCATGTGAAAATTTTACACTGATGTATGTATTAGTTGTAACAAACAAACATGTTCCAGCCAGCATGGTTTTTACCCTATGGCTCAGTTATGATGGTAATATTGCATCAAATTTGAATATATAGCAACATTCTCTTTTTAACATTACATAATCAATGAAATATGTATTTCAAATGGACACCAACTTCTCTGTCAGTAATTGCACTTTCAATGAATTATAAATTGGTTGAATTGGTAGCCTATAGGACTATTACCGGTAGCAAACTGTTTCCAAATGTCACTATGGTTGCAGTTCCCAACAATCTCCTCATAAATGGTAATTTTCAGCTTTAATATGATTTGAACCAAAGGGGTTTGAGTTGATTGATTGCAAGTTTTTTTAACTTGAGTGGTCTATGGAAAATTACTCTATACTCCCACATACATTTAATAAACTATTTTAGGTGTTTCTGTGAAATCAATTTAGAATGTAGCAAAAGTTTTTAACTTGACCTGTTTGGCAGACATGGATAAGATTAGATATTTTCCAAATGTTGACTTTAAGAATTAATGGACCTGTGAGTGAAATAGTTAAATGAAAGCCAATGCCTTTTATTTAAAGGAAAATACTTATATGAATGAAAACCCCTGCAGCCTAAATCATAAAACATGTCTGAAGTCTCGATTTACAGACAAGTTCATAGTAATTGGTTCAGAAATGGTTTCTCCTCATTATTGAAATTACAATTTATACCTTGAAATTTAGATATGGATAATATGATTGATTTTCTGCTTTGAAATCTGGTTAAATTTACATATCAAATTTTAAATATTAAAATATCACTTGAAATTATTGCACATTTTGTCATCCTTTGCAATCGATCATATGTGAAGTTTAAATGTAGAATTCAGATTACCTGTGAAATTGATACATTACGGAGAAAAAAAATAATTAAAAAATACAGTGTATAAAGATCACCTTTGCAAAGAAAACGTAGATTAACTTATTACATATATAAATAATGCCACACTGAAATAAATTTATCCAGTGCAAAAATAACTCATTCAAATTAAAATAATGGTTCAATATCGTGGAATTAGAATAAACCCTGTGACACTTCTGATGTTTCAATAAGCCAAACAAATCAGGATTTGATTGTGTTGGTGTGTATAGAATTAATAGGCCAGAAAATGATACAAGTGATAAACTGTTGGTTCCATTTATGATTACCTTAGATACCCCGCAAAGATTGGGTAATCTTAACGTCACCCTAATCTGGGTGTTATATTTTAGTTGTGTAAGATTTTGTCAGCCCTAATTTGGACCTTTTGTACCTTTTCACCCAAGAAGATTTTCAAGTGCTTATTTCAGATATATTTATAGCCCCTTCCTAGATGGGCTTTAAATCTGATTTCAGTGATAAAAATATCTTTGCAACAATTCCAGCAGAATTTCTTATTTGTTTCACACTCTCCTATGTATTTATACAGGTGGAGCACTTACGAATGTGTAAAAAATATAACGGTACTTGAGGTAGAAAAAATTGTTTGAATGAAAGGATATAATTTTAAAGATCCATTTTACCTAATTTGGACATAATATAACAGAGAATTTTGTGCTGCCAAGTGAATCTGACTAAATTGCTTTTATTGGAAATTTTGAATGGGTTATCTAATTGACTTTAAATCTGTGCCTTTTATAATAGCCCTTTCTTCAAGGAATGTTACATTTGCATGAAAAAAAAAGGATTTGGTTTTATTTTTGAATTCACTCGTGGACTACCGTTGTCTACCGTGGAATTACTGCCAAATGTTCAAAGGAATTGGATAGGAAGCTTGTTCAATATTTGACAAACTTATCGGAGGCATTAAGGGTTAACATGCTACGCTTGATTTAAATACTTGTGTATTGCGAACTGAATGGCTTTGAATATATAGTAGGGTAGTATTGATTGAACAAAGGGAGAAAATACGTTTAATGTGTTGGTAATTGGAATATAAATTTTTGCCCAAAACAAACTAGGTGACGTAATCCCAATCCGAGAGTGATCTATGCTGATAGACATTGAAGAGAGCTGAAGTGTGGTTAACTTTCTTTTTATGTCCAGTGAATGAGCTGTGGAGTGTTTGATTTCTATATAGACCCCCTTAGTTACCACATGTAAAAGATACCTAGAGACAAGACCTTGGAGTTCTGTTTTGTTTTACCTTGCAAATATTATCTCCAGTGCTTAAAAAAAAGTAACATCAGCTTTATTTTACCAACCCTAGATGGACAATTTTCTTGGAATCAGGATTCTCAGTGCTGTGAAAATGAATGGTTTGAATTCTCTATGATTTAAGTGGGTGTTAGATTCTAAGACTTTTTCCTAGTGGTTGGACAGTTTAGAAAAGCATTGATATGATGACCAAACACAGGGCTAATCAAGGACCATCAGGGGATGTCTTCCCAGCTCTACCTGCCATTGATCTAGGTTGGAGAGCACAGCCAAAAGTGGGATCTCTAGAAAATTCTCACCACAAGCCAGGGGGTGGTAACATAGAAATCCAGCAGCAAAAACTCCAGTGGGCAGCTGAAGCTAAGGTTGGTTCGCTTGACAACAGTCATTTGCGACAAAGTCAAAAAAGACCAAGAAGTTTCGACGGAATCGAGTACATCAAATTTCCGAATATATATCGTAAAAGAACAAGTGATCTCAATCGATGGGAGGAACCAAAAACAACTGAAGACGGTGCATATGTTCATATCAGGAATAAGAAAATTCAGGCAGGACCAAAAGTTGGGTCATTGGACAATGTCCATTATAGACCAGGGGGTGGTGATGTGAAAATTCTTGACGAAACTCCGCGCTGGGAGACGGCCGCCAAAGTGGGATCTCTGGACAATGTGACTTATTCTGCTGGAGGAGGAAATGTTCACATACCCAATGAATCCCTCCATTGGAGAGCTGCACCAAAAGTGGGATCCTTAGAAAACAAGCATTATACCCCAGGTGGAGGGAATGTTCAAATAGCTGAACAAAAACTGCATTGGAACGCTTCACCCAAGGTTGGATCCATGGACAACTTTACTTACTCACCTCGAGGAGGGGATGTCAAGATTCTGGATGAGAAACCAAGATGGAGGGCAGGCCCCAAAGTTGGATCTCTAGAAAATGCTCACTATCAGCCAAAACAAGGGAATGTGTCCATAATAGATGAGAAACCAATGTGGGATGCACATGCCAAAGTCAGTTCATTGGACAATTTAACATATCAACCAGGAGGGGGACACAAAACTATAATCAATCAAAGAACTCAGTGGAATGCATCACCCAGAGTAGGTTCATTGGATAATGCTCATTATAGGCCGGGAGGAGGAGAGGTCCATATACATGAGGACAGACTCAAATGGAATGCCTCCCCCAAAGTTGGCTCCCTTGATAACAAGACGTACAGACCGGGAGGGGGTGAAGTCAGCATCATCAACGAAACCCCTCGCTGGCACGCCTCACCCAAAGTGGGATCTCTGGAAAATGCTCAGTATCAACCCACGGGAGGAAACGTGTCCATTGTCAATGACCCCAGACGTTACCAAAGTGATCCCAAAGTCCACTCTCTGGACAACATTCACTATAAGCCAGGGGGCGGGGACATCAAAGTGCCAATCAAAATCATGCCGTATCCAATCGGATCTCTCAACGATCTTCCTCATCAAGGTGAACGCAGCTCCCGATCCTCCCCACGATCGTCTCCCCGCAGCGTGAGCAATGTAACAGCCGCCCGACGCCGATTTAGTCACGCTAGCTCTATTCGTACTGTCGCTTGAATTATCAAAAATTCGTAAGTCATGAAAATGAAACTTAATTACATGCATGCAATTTTCTTTTGGTATGTTGTGAGGCTTTTTTTTTTTCTAACGAAATTCAGATGATGTTTTTTTCCTAACATAATGCATGAATTTTTTCAATAATTTATGATTGATTATCAAAATAAGCAAAATAACAATTTTTTGTCTCCATGGCTAGATCTATTTTGTCAATTTATCTAGAGGCATAAAAAAACTTAAAAATAAGTTTATAACTAACATAGTACAATATTGCAGCTTTTTTTCCAATTACTTGCTATGGATGAAGCTATTAATAATTAATAAATATGTATTTATAGTATGTAACTCTCCGTAAATTGAACAGTAACAGATAAGGATATTTTTCTATATTGATTTAGCATGCAACCTTAGGTATTTTTGTAAAATCCTATTTCTTATTAATCACTTAAGTTGGATATCCCCACAAAAATTATTTCCATCTGCCACTGTAATTTGTTTAGCATAGCTAAAAATGCTGTGTAGAATATAGAAATTGGTACTATATGTACTAAAATATTTAGCATTAATTCATATCTAAAGAGAAATGGTTAGATCTCAAGGGGGAAATATGGGAATAAATACCTTGAATTAAAACTTGGATTAATATGAAATCTCTTGGTTAAGTCTATATTTAAGTGGGTTTTGACCTACATGTACCAGCATTATTTGATTAAATAATGCTTTCAAAGTTTAAATGGCTGTTCCAAGCATTGAAAGATATTCCCTTGATTCAAGAAATTTTGAAATTAGGGAAAAATTAGTTCAAATGTGTTCTGAAAAAAATATTTTCTGAATTTCAAATGCATGCAAGCAATTGTATATTGGGTTTATTGGCTTCGGATATTATTTGCACAAAATGGCGTCACAGGGTTTGGTTACATCTGCCACAGCTAGCTGTACGGAGACAATCGACTCTACAAATCAAAATTTAATACAATTCAAATACACCTAAAATATCATGTTTCCATGCTGTTTGTTAATTAGCATGATAAGACAAAAATCATTATGTTTTTGAAGCATGTTTTTTTTTTCATTAAGAATCATAAAGCTAATAACAAAAGAAAACCATTGACTAACAGTTTTAGTATGCATGAATGTGAATTTTTTTATGTCTGAATAATAATTGATTAACATTATAAAATGTTTTCTGAATAGGAAAGCACAGTCGATTAAACAGTCGGGCATCCTCCACAAGCAAAGGATGATTGGATGTCGTAAGTCGGTAAACGCAAAATTTTCGATTCCCTTTCAGAGTAGATGCTGGGGTTGTGTAGAGTACACACACATATTCTTTTGCTAATCAAAAAGTATTTTTTGTTGTAGATATATAGACTTTTTGGTTGGCAATCATACATTTGAGCAGAATTTTCATATCTTGCCAAAAAAAGGGCTTTTCACAGACACAATATAAACCCTTTTCTCATCCTTTCATTTTGGGCTACAATGAATTTTGTCTGGCTCCCTCTGAGAACATAGCCTGGCTTGCTCAAGTGATTTGAATTCAAAAAATAAAAATATAAGAGAAAGCTCGTATATTTGAAAGAGCAGTCTTCAAAATTTAATTGCATAAGAGTGATTATTGGCATGCAGAAGTAAGGAGAATTTTTCTTTGCCAAAAAAAATTTCTTGAGCAAGCTTTGAACAAACATTTTCATCAAAGGTATTGGGATCTTGTATAGCACATCAAAATCTGCATTTGCTCAAACATTTTGTTGACCATCACCATTCTTATTCAGGGTCAGAAGTTCAGGGAAATAGACACTCCAGATAATTGATGGTTTGTATTGCATTTGTCTCCCCTTGCTCTGCTGTGACATCACCTTTGGCTTTCACATCTTTGCCATGGTAAATTAAACATGGTTGTAATATTTCATATGGCTTGGGTATATTCTATTTCACAAATGTAGACTAGTGCATAAAATTATTTGATTTTTAATTTTTTTTTTCAGTACTTTGATCTGTATATAGCAAGGGACAGGGGGGGGTCTTCATTTGTTAAGAGGTCATATTAATATTTCTTTAGGAACTATATTATTGCATTTTCATGTTAATAAAAGACATAAAAATCAATGGGGCTATTTGTCTTCAGGTGGTTAGAACCTGACTATTAGAGAATTCAGCATGTAACATGAAATAATTTAATATTTGAGGGCACAAGGAATTTAATATATTTTGATAGTGAAGGTGATTTATATGTTTTTAAAAATGAACTTATGGCATGTACAAGTTGGAGTGATATGGTATTCAACCAAAAGGTATTTAAAACTTGCCATTTTATAAACTTAGCTAAAATAGAGGACCTTGAAATGATACTTGCATTTATGAGATACCATTTTCTCCCATTTTGAATTTTGAGAAATATTGAATCCAAGTGAGGTGAGGTATATTTTGTTGTTGTTTTATAATGATTAAACTCTCCCGTAGAGAAATATAACACTTAATTTATTTTATCTCTTCTCTACAATTTTAATAACAACAGAAGCATCTATTATCATAATATTACGTCAAATGCTTGAAACACAGGTCAGTAAGTGTCATGGAAGGACTTCAAAACTCAGCTTGACAACCCCGATAAATTATCTGTGTTTTGTAAGTTTACCGCTGTTTGTTCAGATATAGCATGGAACACACAGGACAAATATCACCTTTTATAGAAAATGGTCTTTAAATATTGACTCTCTGCAGATACACAATCCACTGTGATGTCAATATTCTTTTTTTTAGGGGTAATTTGTCTAAGAACTGTAAATCCCCATGTTTTAACATTGCAAAAAAGTGGATATAGTAAATATTGGAATATTTGTGGAATGCAAGTTGCAAGGATGTGCTCATAAAATGTGGATCTTTTTAAGTAGTTCAATTTGAAAATTATGTTTAGCGAGCACTTGAAAATATCTTTGCTAGACTATTTAATGACATTCTTGAAGGTGTGTGTTGCTATAGTGCAGCATGTTGGTCAAAAGGGCCAATTAGGGGAAATAAAATGTTTTTTTATACCCTAGCTAGCACTAACTTGCTCAAAATATAAAAATTAATGTAGCATTTTACTCAAAATGATGATTTTTTTTATATGTACTATTTCAAGAATATAAATTTGTATCATTTAACATATCTAATTTGAAATTTATTGATTTGTCTTTCTTTATATTGTTTCATTTGAACATACTACTTTTTGTGATGAATACAAAATCTATATTCTAAAAAAAAATATGCATGATATTAAAATGGTGTATTTTACTATCCCTATTGCTCTCAAAGTGACTTCATTTTTTATTGCTTAGTCCACAATTGCCAATACCCTGTAATAAAATTTTGCCTTTTTTTTCCCTTACAGATAGAAACACAAAAATTAAACTTCAAGGACGGCGCCAAGTCTCTGACGGATTCAGGGACCGCAACTCCAAAAGTCCGCACAGAAAGCGCGAACTCACAAGATAGCGCCAACTAAATTCACCACTTCATTCTCATCAAATAATTCTTTTTTCGATGTCAAGGTGGCTTAGAAATATTGACTGAATGTGTCCTAATAGAGTTGTTCTACTGGAATATAGACAGAAAATCTGAATTTTGAACAATTCATGTTCTTTCTGGTAAATGTGGGCAGGCTTATGGTAATTCTATTGTGATGCTTCAAGTTTTGCTGAACAAAGGGACATAATCCACCTTGATTTTTTTTTTGTACTGTTAAATCAGTGTATTTCGAACAAAGTACAATCACATATTATACTTTTAACAGATTCTTGAAAGTACACTTTTTTGAGGATTTTTTAAATCAGATGTAGGTATTACACAAATTTTGTAGAGAATAGGTTGTAATTTATTAAATGCTTTTACTTGTACTTATAGGGAGAAATTCATAGATATTATTCAAAGAAAAGGAATTTGTACTACTTCAAAAAAAAAATTTAAATAAATTCCAATCACTCATAAAAAAGATAAACTCACAAAATGAGATTTTGTATGCCGGATTCTTATAATCATTTGTTAAACATTCATTATGCATGTTCATTCTTTACTGTACTTTATTAATTGTCTTTTGTTTTGTATATTTTGAGACCATTTCTTTTCTCTGCACATTTAATAATGAGCCCACAACTAGAGAACAGGTTTTTTTTTCATGCCACATGTTTAATGCTGTGTTTTTGAACTATATACATGGAGAAGGTCTTTCGTTTTGTTGTTAAGTTTGTGTTTTTTTTTATTTCATTGTTCAAAGAGAATTTAAAAAATTTTGGTTGTACATTTTCATTTTGTTTTGTAATAGATTTACATCTGTCTGTCATTGACTGTTAATGAAATAAAGTTTTAGGTTGTAGTCGATACAGATTGAATAAGATTTTTTTTTTTTTATATGTTTTGTCCAAGGGAGATTTTTTGCCTAAAACTTCCGTGATTCTTCCATGATGCTTTGTGTAATAAGATGCTCTTAGTGGAAGCTTTTCATTAGCACAGTTTATTTTTCTCCTCGTGAAATTTTTAGCACTTCTTTTGTACACCAAACACATCTACTCCTGACAAAAACACGTTTAAACAAAACTTCAAGAACTGCATTATACAAGGGAAGGGACATAACTCTTAAACAGTAAAGTAGATTGAAATATTAAATTTTTAAAAACTTTTTTACAGTGCTAAATTAAGAGTTTAGAAATACATGTAAATAAATGATAATGGTTTGAATACTGTCATAAACACTTCATTTAATTATGAGGAAAAATGCCTCTAGTTTAAAGCACTTCTATTTATTGCACATAGCATATTTCCTCAAACATAATGAAAAATGTTTGAATTTTCTAAATATTTCACATTTCCACTTTTCTAGGATAAATGTAAAAATGCATTAAAAGCTGTCTTTGTGATTTTTCTATGTTGGTAAACCAAAGTAAATGGTATGAAATTTAGTCCATCTGCTAAAAGAAAAGTCACATGCAGTTTTCTGATTTAGTATATTTGCTCTATATTCTGAAGTAGGTAGATTTTAGTTATAAGCACTTGTAGCTATATGTAACATTGCTTATAGATATGCATTAAACTGTAAAAACAATCTGACTTGTTGTTTTTTGAGGAAATGTCTTTGAGTCTGGAGAGATACTCAAATTTTCATGAGATTGATGCTGTGTCAAGACTCCAGGGTCTGAAAGTAGCAGACCTAATTCCTGAATTCAGGATAAAGTTAAAATCAGATACTGTGGTTTCATCAATTTTTGTTGGCATCAATTTTTGTGTATTTTGTAAAACAGGTGTTTTCCAAGGATTTTGTGGTCAAAAACATTACCTATACAAATTAATAATTCAACTTAAGTCAGTGAACATTTAATTTTGTGGATCTGCTCAACAAAATCATGGAAAATTGGTGGTCAACAAATATGGATGAAGCCACAGTACATGTATTAGCATTGAGACACATTGCAGTGGCGGATCCAGAGGGGGGGTTACGAGGGTTGCAACCCCCCCTTTGGATTTGCAAAAAAGAAAGAGAAATTAGAAAGTTCCAATTTTTTTGTTGTGTTTTTACTATAGAAAATGCAAGGTGAAAGGCTAATGTAATATATAAAGACATTCGGTTGTAAAAACAAAATAAAACCCCATCCCTTTACAAAATCTGATTTTCAGGTTCTGAGATTTATTTTCCTTTCTTTTTCAAAAACTTTCTGGTAATGTATACAAGTACTTTTTCCCAGATTGATCAACGTCCCACTTTCAAAAACCATACTCCAACCTGTATAGATATTCTATTGAGTTAGTTAACTATATGTATGTGTACAACGTACGTTTTAACTGTTTTCGCCTTTAACCCCCCTTTTTGAAAAATACTTCAACCCCCCCCCCCTTTGAAAAATTTCTGGATCCGCGCCTGCATTGTCATTTGCAGTAAAGACAAAATGTCTTTTACCAGTAACTTCATATAAACTGATTAAGGAATCACTGTCTAGTATTCCAACTAGGGTATTAATGATAGAAACAAAGGATCATTTGCATTTAATTGACTAAGATGACATTTACACAACCATGGCCCTTTCTTCATTAAGTTATCAATCTTGGAAGATGAACAAATTTTCAGTGTACTTTTATATTAAATTTTTATTGTATTTTGACAGAAATCATCAAATAATTGAACACAGTCAAAAAATAAAAGTTAGTGCAATGAATAAAACATTTATGGCACTAAATGGATGTGTCAAGGCTAGAATGGTGATATTTTTTTAAAATTGTAACACACTTTAGCAAACTAAAGCAAATAACTATCATCAAGAACAGGAAAACAACACTGGAATGTTAATGGCTATACATTAAACAATTTTAAATGAAACATAAACTGTTGCCATTACATACATATGCAATTCTATGCAATAAGTGATTTGGACAGAGAAAAGACATAAATTGCCAATTTTTCATCATGTCAAACAAGTTTAAAATTTAGGTGCTACATGTATCTGAATGAGTTCATTATGAGAGAGAGAGGTCATTATCCTTAAAGTGTCTTCATCATGAGCTTGTCTAATCTTTAAATGTCTTAATTATTAGCTTGTCTAATCCTTAAAGTGTCTTGATCATGAGCTTGTCTAATCCTTAGAATGTCTTTATAATTAGCTTGTCTAATCCTTAGAGTGTCTTCATCATGAGCTTGTCTAATCCTTAGAATGTCTTTATTATTAGCTTGTCTTATCCTTAGAGTGTCTTCATCATGAGCTTGTCTAATCCTTAGAATGTCTTTATTATTAGCTTGTCTAATCCGTAGAGTGTCTTCATCTTGAGCTTGTCTAATTCTTGAGTGTCTTTATCATGAGCCAGTGTTTTCATCATGTGCCTGTCTCATCCTCTGAGTGTTTTCATAATGAGCCTGTCTATTCCTTACAGTGTCTTCATCATGAACCTGTCTAATTCTTAGAGTGTCTTCATCATGAGCTTGTCTAATCATTAGAGTGTCTTTATCATGAACCTGTCTAATCATTAGAGTGTCTTTATCATGAGCCAGTGTTTTGATCATGCACCTGTCTAATCCTCAGAGTGTTTTTATTATGAGTCTGTCTAATCCTCAGTGTTTTTATTATGAGTCTGTCTAATCCTTAGGGTGTCTTCATCATGAACCTGTCTAATCCCCAGAGTGTCTTCATCATGAGCCTGTCTAATCCTTGAGTGTCTTTATCATGAGCCAGTGTTTTCATCATGTGCCTGTCTAATCCTCAGAGTGTTTTCATCATTAGCCTGTCTATTCCTTACAGTGTCCTCATCATGAGCCTGTCCATTCCTTAGAGTGTCTGCATCATGAGTTTGTCTATTCATTATCAGCATTTCTAATCCTTTTAGTGTCTTCATTATAAGCCTGTTTTATCCTCAGAGTGTCTTTCATGACAGTGAGTTTAGAAACTATCTTGAGAGTGAGTCTATGTCTCTAAGACCCTTTGAGTGTGTTAAACATGACAGTGAGTTGAGATACTTAATTTGAGGGTGTTCATTATGATAGTGAATCTATGATCCTTAGAGTGTGTTCATCATGAGAGAGTGTCTACCATCCTTTGAGTGTGTTCATCGTGAGAGAGTGTCTACCATCCTTTGAGTGTGTTCATTATGAGTGTAAGTCTCTGATCCTTTGAGCGTGTCTATCATGAGAGTGAATCTATGATCCTTTTTATATGTTCATTATTAGAGTGAGTCTGATCCTTTGAGAGTGTTTATCATGAGAGTGACTCTATGATCTATAATATGTGTTCATTATGAGTGCAAGTCTCTGATCCTTTCAGGTTGTTTATCATGAGAGTGAGTCTATGATCCTTAGCGTTCTTTTCACACATTCCACAGGATTACCATTAATATCCTCTGGCAAGGGTGATGGCTGAAAGATAAAAAAAAATGTCCTCAATGAAATGCTTCAAAAATCAAATCTACATAATTTTAGGATGACTGTTTAATAATCTGATTTTACTACTTGCTTGGAGATATCCACCCCCCCCCCTTTCTAAATCAGAAATGGTTACATACTACAAGGGAAAAATTGTGAAGGAAAAACTAGTGTACGTATTTGTGTTTCACTGCTTCGTAAAGACAAATCTTACTTCAGACCAAAAAGAAAATTCATTCCATGTAAGAAAGACACCCCTAAAAATCTGCCATGAGTACCTGCTGCATAAGAGTTTACATATTTTCTAAATAATACATGTATTTACGTCCACTGCAAATAATTTCATTTACTTCTTTGTGCGTTTATGGACTGATTAACTGCATTGAAGATCATTGCTGTTAATCAGTCCATAAACGACACTTAGCAAGCCACCTACATAGATTTCTTGAACAATGGCTGTTATATTAGTGTTCAATCAGTTACCGTGTATGCATACAATGAGTTGACATTGTACAGTTATTGACTGGGTATGAGGGCAACATATGAATTGTTGGACCTGAAGTGAAAATGTTTCCCGAGGCCGCAGGCCAAGGGCATCATTTTCACCTTCAGGTCCAACAAATCATATGTTGCCCGAATCCCAGTCTATAACTGTTTTGTTATACCCTTCAGTTCTCACTTAAGATTTAATCAATACACACTATATATTATCAATTACTTTATATCGAAAATTATGGCTCAATCAGTAAATATAAAACAATAGCTGAGAAAGAACAAAATTAATTATATTTTTATTATATCACAAAGATTATTTATCACAAAACATATACTCTTCCCTTCTTCCTTGCTAGTAGCAACAACTCTTACAGCTCATAATTTCGTCTATTTCCGTGTTGCCGATATTGAACGATGATTAATTACTTGTGATGTAGCAGTGACGTTGCGGTCTAACAATTCTTATGTTGGACCAGCAGGCCGGTCAACAGTGAAATTGTTAGACCAATGTTATAAAAATTTCTTTTGTTGGACTTTTTATTAGTAATAAATATATAGAAAGCTATTTATAAGGGTATAACAAAAATATCTATAATGCAATATTTAATAAACATTTAAATTTTACGTTGAATGTTGTTCATACAGATGTGTATTTTTTCTGCAATAGCTGCAACATTCATTCCCGTTCTAACAACAAAAAAAAGCATTTTATTGTTTAATTAAATTACAGCTGTTTCTATCTCCTCCTATACAATCAATTTAGGCTTGTAAACCGATTAAGCGTGTATTTCTGTCAACTAAGTCACTGAATTAATGTATTACAGTAAGCCATGCCTTACCTATTAAGTGTATTAAAGAAAGAGTATCCTTACCGATTTAGCGTGCCTAATGGAATAAAATTACATATGGCATAGTCTTACCGATTTAGCATGCATTACAGTTAGCATAGCCTTGCCGATTTTGGCATGCCTTACACCTAGTGTAGCCTTCTCGATTAAGTGTATATTACACTGTAAATTACATTTAGCGTAGCATTAGCGATTTAGCGTGTATTACAGCCAGCCTTGTCTTACCGATTTAGCGTGTATGACAGACAGCCTTGCATTACCGATTTAGCGTGTATTACAGTAAGCGCATGTATTACAGTTTTCATAGCCTTACCGATTTAGCATGTATTACAGTAAACGTAACCTTACCTATTTAGCATGTAATACAATATAAGCATAACCTTACCAATTAACTTTGTACAACCGAAAGCTTTGCCTTACCGATTTAGCTTGCATTACAGTTAGCCCTGCCTTACCGATTTAGCGTGCATTACAGCCAGCCTTGGCTTATCCATTTAACGTGTATTACAGTAAGCCATGTCTTACGGATTTAGCGTGTATTACAGAAAGCCTTGTCTTACCTATTTAGCGTGTATAACAGTAAGCAGATTACCGATTTAGCGTGGATTACAGTAAGCCCTGCCTTACAGATTTAGCTTGTATTACTACAGTAAGCCTTGTCTTACCAATTTAGCGTGTATTACAGTAAGCCTGGCCTTACCGATTTAGCGTGTATTACAGTAAGCCTTGTCTTGCCGATTTAGCGTGTATTTAAGTTAGCGTAGCCTTACCGATTTAGCGTGTATTACAGCGGGGAGTGCTATATTTTCCTTCTTTTCTTCATCTTCTTCTATTTGATCATCAACTTTAGCAAACAATCTGCTCTCGCTCTCCTCCACCTGTTTTATTTTTGGCTCTTCATCTTCTACCGGTGAGCGATTCTCGTAAGCTGCCTTTTGTTCTACAAAAAAGAAGTACACGTTATAAATTTTAATTAGGTCTCTGACCACATTGCAATTAAATTAAGCTACAATCGTTACCCATTGTAAGTATGTACAGATTTTAAGCATTATTACACTATGAGTTTAAAAATACTACCGAAAAAATTGCCTGTGTGACCTCCCTTTAAATCTAAGAGGGCCCCTCTTTTGTCACCAGATTATCTGATGAGTTAATTAAATTAAGATATTTGGTACAATATTATTTGAATAATAATTTATTGTATGGCTTAGACGTTTCTTTTTTTTTCTAAATAACAGCAACACATTTTTATTTTTTAGTGGCAAGTATAAACATTTATGGCCTAAAAATATTTTTCGGTATATTTGGCTACTGGTTTCCTTTACAGTCAAATGGTAGGGAATTACATGTGTTATTGTGAGAATATTTTTTTATTTTCACTATACAATATAATGGTTTTTTTTTCTCAGATTATGCTTAGAATCGCGATTTTTTTATCCACTTCTCTAAAAAGAGGAAGGGGTTTCTTCAGAGTTCTGTCCTTGTTGCAACGCAATTTGAAATACTAGTAAATTCAATGTGCGTTATATACTAGTAATTGGGATTAAATCAAAAATTCAAAAGTGTATTTCAATTAATAAAAAGACAGAGGTGTACAATACGTAAGATACAATTGAAAGGGCAATTACTAGAATTTATTTGAAGAATCAAATACAAAATGAAGAATAATTTATCAACTATAACTTATAGAAATAAAAATCGTTTAAACAAAGCCCGAAAAACCCTTTTGTCTTTTCTGGCCAGGATGATCATCTGTAATCTGCCTACCTCTCAATTTTCTTAGCTTCTCTTGGCTAGTTGATGCTTTATGAAAAGTTGTAAACATTTTTCTGATATGTTATCATGCACAATAGTTTTTAAATCTAAAGTAAGATAGTCCTTAACTTTTCATATTAAATGACTCGATACAAAATCAGTTGAGCTTAACTTTTCAGATCTATTCATGGAACTTGCTCTTCAAAAGCTATAAATACTGCTATTCTTTAAAAGAACAAGCGTATCATTCGATTCTGTTAACAAGTGAAATCTTGGCCACCTGCTGAAAAGCTATCTTATTATTATTTTTTTAATTATAAATTCTAGAACACTGACAACATATAAGACGCTTACAGTGCACTTGGCTGAAGATCTGTAGCCGTTTGAAATGGTTTAGCGCGCTAGCTGATAGAAATTCGTCCACTACTGTATTAGTTTTTCGAATTAGTGAGTTGTAGACCTATCCTTAATTCCACATACCGGTTAGCTCATTCACATGATTGAAATTTAAAAAAAACTTGAAGGCATAACGCTATTCTTGAAGTTCCCGGAATCAGGATGAACTTGAAATATACTTGATATATACTTGCCCATATAGGGAAAAATAGGGAAAACAAAGGAATAAATTCTCAATATCTCCGAGTCTACACAAAAAAATGCACAAAAACCCAATGCATTGCCTTCATCTTTATATACTAGAGGTTTCCAACGAAAAAAAAAACAAATTGTCCAAAGCATCGATGTTAGGGAGGTCGATAATCTGAACGTTATAGTTAATGGCACCGGTCTTGTTTGAATATTAAAGTTTGTTTGATGTCCATTTTGGAGATAATCTATCTTATTAAATTTTCATCACAATACAAGACTTGGAGCCAGGATTCTTTGACATGACGCCCCCATGATAATTATGCAACTTAAAATGTATGTATTTTTAGGAGTAAAGTTGTCTAAAATCATTCCCACAACTCTCTTATATTTAAAGAAAAGCACTTTTTGCATCCATGCACAATTCGACTCAACCTGTTTCACTTTATCTATACACTATAACCTTATTTGACTACACTGCAACGAAAATGGGGGACCAGTCATTCAGTTAACATTTTCAATAGTAAAAAAATTGTTTGGAAAATTTATAAGGAGCCAGGACTCCAACCCCACCCTCCGATGCAACATGCCTAAAAGACCCCAAAAAGACTAATAAAAATGTTCGAACCTTCAAAAAAATCGTATCGTAAATATTGTATTTTTCTGTTTCATTTTCAGGATTAATTAATACCACTTATTGTTATTCCAAAGAAAATTTTCAAAGGCGCCAAAAACTAAAAAAAAGATTAATCATCTTATTATCCCTAAACATTGGAAAATACATGCAATGAATTGTTTATCTTCCTAATAATATAATCCTTAAATGTCTAATAGAATGTCAAAAGTGCTTTACTACACTAAAATATTTTTTAGTCAGATCATAGCTTCTTAGTGCATTGTGTACAGAGGATCCATGATGGAAAATAAGAGTGCATGCATGTATGTACCTGTCTCCATATTTGAATCATTATCCTCATCCTGTAAATAGAACATTCCCGTTGGATCCGCCCCAGCATTGGTGTCCGTATTCCCATCATGTAATGCCCAGTCTGTCACAGAATAAGACTTATTCATGATGTCCTCTACCCCAAAAAAATTTCTGATCCCAAAATTTTTATATATATGTACAGGTTTAATATCTAACTCTCCGTGAGAATTTGTTTACCGTCGCTGAACACAAAGATGCTTTTATGTCCCATTTCTATACCCAGTCAAAGAATCATTTATCAGTTGAACAGAATTGTTAAAGGGGGACATCAATAGACGATTTAGAAAACATTTAAATGGATTTATATGACATAAAGTTTATTTTCCATATTTCTCCTAGGTTAACAATACGAGGTGAGTAAGGTATTCTACGGAAAGCCGTAGGGTACCCCCACATTATTATTATATTTTCCTATATATCTATACCAAAAATAATTATCTCATCCAAACTTGCTTTTTACAACATTATTATTATTTTCCTGCAACAATTATAATCTTGTCTGTTAAATGTGTACACATTATTATTATTTTGTCCTACAATTATAATGATTCACTTCACAATAATAATCTTGCTAGTCAATGTGGACACATTATTATAATTTTTCGCCTCATGATAATCTTGTCAGTCGATGTTTTAAAACATTATTTTTATTTCACCTCAAATTATAATAAATATTCTTACTTTTAACAATTATAATCTTGTTTGCCCGAGCGAACACATTATTTTTATTTCGCTTCAAATTTATAATAATTATATTCCACATCGATCATACAATTATAATCTGTCCTACTCCAACAATAATAATCGCGACCAAAAAAGTTGCAACATTATTATTATTTAGACGCTTGAAATCAAACGTTTCTGTGATTTGGATGTACTGAACAATTATAATCTTGTCAGATTTTCTTTGGGAAAGATTATTATTTGGACGCTTGAAAAAGTAAACGTTTGTCTGCCGAAGACAATCACGTGGTTTAAGGCCATGTGCTTCTCTATCAACAGTGCCGAGAACGGCGCCAGTGAAAGGCAGGCGGTTTGCCGGTAAGTAAAGATGATTTTGTTATATTAATGTACAAGGAGGTGAATTCCATTCATTCGATAAAGGAAATGTCTCAGAAATCAGCTGACAGTATGCTGTTATTAAACGACAGCTTCGGAAGAACTAGTTCGAATTATCTCTGTACTTTTGTATAGGAGATTGAGATTGCATCAATGCATGCCATTGCATTGTGAATTTATGTTCCAAATCTAGATAAACTGGCATTAAATTGAATGATATATCTTTACGAACAGTATATGCTTGTATTTTACAGTTTAGCTTGAATTTTCTCTGCAGTAAGCCATTTACGTTGATTCTTACGTTGAAACTCTGATAAACGACTATTGATGATTTCAGATATTGATTTGTCTTGATTTCTGATTTTATGAAGTTATCTATTAATGGATCAAAACTTTTCTCTTAATATGACAGCAAACTCCTATGTATGTTTGTTGTTTAAAGCCATATATGGCGTAACTGATCCAAAAAATATATTTTTGAAAAATACAAAATAAAGTAAAGAAATATTGTTAATACATTTAAATTAAAACGTTTCATACAATTCTGAACACGGAGAACACCTCGTTTCATCTAATAATACGATTTTATCTTCTCTGTTTTGTGTTATATAAATCTTTTGTATTTTCTTCCGAGTCGGAGAAAATTCCGAGAACCCAAATTAAATTGTGATATCTTTATAACGCAATTGACTTAGATTTTGTAATTTACGGAAAAGTTCTATCTTTACATAAAGTAATGATACAAATAATAAGTTCTTATAATTTTCGTCTAATAATTTTCAATGTACATACGCCATATATGGCTTTAACACAGGCACAGTTCTAGTCCATGTAAACTCGCTCAAACTTCAAAAACCTATTTTGTGTTGTGGAGGGCAGGGGGGGTGGGGAGGGTAGCTGATGACTTCATCTTTTGAATTTTCATACCAATTTAACAAAAATTTGCATTTACCAGGGAGTTCTGCGTTTTCTGGGGGGAGTCCAAGGTAACTTTTTTTTTGCTTTAGTATATAAATTTAATAACTTTGCAAATTCCATGGGGGGTCCTCCCTCCCCCTCTAGATCCGTGCATGGTTTAACGTCCCTGTTGAGACTTTTTCACTCATATGGAGATGCCACCACTTATAGGTGGAGAGCTTAAGGTTTTGACTAATACTCGGCACTCAGGGCTGTTAAACAGTGAGGGATCTTTTTCGTGCCAGCACCTACTTTGACATGGGACCACGATTTATATGGTTTCATCCAAAAGACCTGTCTCCACGTCCCACAGTGGGATTTGAACCCAAAACATAATGATCAACTCCTTTCTCTGCAACTCTAAGAGCAAAATCTCTATCCACTGTTCCATATGGGCGACCCTATGTTTGTTATCAGGAGCGATGTTATTGTTAAAATTTACTATTTACTGGTTGTGTTCAATAAACTGCACAATAAATCACTATATAAACACAACCAGGAATCACATGTATTGGATTTGTTTTTAGCTCACCTGCTCAATGTTAAAAAAAAACAATTTTCAATATTCTGTTTTTCAAGCCACAGCTGCCATTAAAAGAGTCAATTGACAAATTCTAAATATAAAACATTTCAGAAAATATTGAAATTCTACATTTTTTGTTCAATCTTCATTCACAATGAGAAATAGGAAATATGCTGTTGTTTTTAAAGAATTATTTGCACATGTACATTTAATTTTAGGAGCAACAAAGAGTCTTGATTTTTAGAGGCATGCAGGTTTTAAAGAAAGAAAACAGTGTTATAAATAAAGAAAAAGATTGCAGATGACACAGAGGTAAAAAGAACAAAAGTGGTTAGAAAGAATTTAGAAATTATATAATTATTACAGTGGCAGATTTATCCAGGGGGAGGGGGGGGGTAAATAAATGTAATGGGTACTCAGAAAGTTTTACATTGAGATTTATATTTTCATTCATTCTGCAGAAATATATTGGTATGTTTAGAACAGTCATCTACTTTATAAATAATTATTTGCAATTTAGCTTACTTGAGTCTAATGCCCTGTTCACACAGAGAGTTTAATTCGAATTAAACGTAATTTACTGCAAATTAAATTTGAACAGCATTCACACGGAGAGTTTAATGCGAAAAAGTTTAATTTGAAGTAATTAACTGCGCATTAAATTACTTCGCATTAGCTCCGTGTGAACGCTAAGCAAAGCTAATTCAAATTAAATTTTGATGCATTCGTAAGGCCTGAATTAAGTCACAGGCCCCATGTCAAAAGTTAGATTTAGATATTAGTGATACAGGGCTCTCGATTCTCTAAATCTGGGGCCGATATTCGGCCCCGTTCCCAATGCAAAAAAGGTACCTTTTTTCCCAAAAGAAAGGTGTAAATTTCCCAATTTCTATAGCAAAATATTAATTAAAAAATAAAAGTCCATGAAACTGAATCGCAAAAAAAAACTAACAAACAAAACACATTTGCAAATGAAAGTGAAACCGTACCACTATTTCATTAGTTCGCGCCAAATGAATTTGTAAACTGGTTCGGGGAACCAGGTTATTGTTTTTACAAAAATGTATACTAACTATGAGTGCAGAGTATCTTGTCATGTAGTTTCGACAAAAAACATCATTTTGGTTTCAAAAAGAGACATTTCATTTAAACATTAGTAAGCTGCACCTAGAAACAATCCCACGCTTCGGCAAGTTCAGTATCGTGCTGTATTGGTAAGCGAAGTTGTCCATGTGATCGAGGAAATTTGGGACGATGTGACTGGCGACTGCATGTCACCCAGAAGACATAACAGTAATCATCAACACTCAAAGATAGTAATGACAAATCTAATGTACTTTCTTGAATACTATAGCCTACGTATCCATGTTTGTTCTGTTTAACTGTTTATTCAAAACCAGAGTTAAATTGATGAGAAAATGCTAGAAAAGCTAAATTTGAGGATTTTTTAAAATGAATTTTGGTTACTAATTATTTGCAATTTAGCTTACTTGAGTCTAATGCCCTGTTCACACAGAGAGTTTAATTCGAATTAAACGTAATTTACTGCAAATTAAATTTGAACAGCATTCACACGGAGAGTTTAATGCGAAAAAGTTTAATTTGAAGTAATTAACTGCGCATTAAATTACTTCGCATTAGCTCCGTGTGAACGCTAAGCAAAGCTAATTCAAATTAAATTTTGATGCATTCGTAAGGCCTGAATTAAGTCACAGGCCCCATGTCAAAAGTTAGATTTAGATATTAGTGATAGGTTTGGTTGAAAAATAAAGGAATATTATGTTAATCACTAAATTGTAAAAAATACACTATGATTTTATGTCAATTGAATCTGCTCGGCACACATGATGCTAGCAAAATATTAATTAAAAAATAAAAGTCCATGAAACTGAATCGCAAAAAAAAACTAACAAACAAAACACATTTGCAAATGAAAGTGAAACCGTACCACTATTTCATTAGTTCGCGCCAAATGAATTTGTAAACTGGTTCGGGGAACCAGGTTATTGTTTTTACAAAAATGTATACTAACTATGAGTGCAGAGTATCTTGTCATGTAGTTTCGACAAAAAACATCATTTTGGTTTCAAAAAGAGACATTTCATTTAAACATTAGTAAGCTGCACCTAGAAACAATCCCACGCTTCGGCAAGTTCAGTATCGTGCTGTATTGGTAAGCGAAGTTGTCCATGTGATCGAGGAAATTTGGGACGATGTGACTGGCGACTGCATGTCACCCAGAAGACATAACAGTAACCATCAACACTCAAAGATAGTAATGACAAATCTAATGTACTTTCTTAAATACTATAGCCTACGTATCCATGTTTGTTCTGTTTAACTGTTTATTCTAAACCAGAGTTAAATTGATGAGAAAATGTTAGAAAAGCTAAATTTGAGGATTTTTTGAAATGAATTTTGGTTAATATCCAACTTTTCCCAAAATGACGATAATTTTCCCAATTTGAACGGCCCCGGCCCCAGTCCCAAAAAGTGGTGTGAGAGCCCTGTTATAAATAATATATTGACCTGTATTTTTCATGATACTTTTGTCCTGTTTTGGAAAATGCATAAAATTTGATAATTTTATCACAACCGAGTAGCATGTGATGATATTGTAAGATTTACGTCAACACTTGTCTGACCACTACAGAGAAATACCTTTAACTGTTAAGAGATCGGCTCCTTATAGGGGTTGTAGGGAGAGCTTTGATTAACAGGAAATATGGTGGACTATGCCTTTTTACGAGTAGTGTTCAGCATTAATGGATAGTATCATATAAAGATGCCTGCACTGTGAACACATATTTACACTGTATTTAAATTCCTCTGCATCACAACTATAGTATCAAGCTACAGGAAGTAGATCAAAACGTGTAGACAAAAATCAGGTTTTATCATCAGGCCAAAATAAAATTATAGTTTGTTTGGAATTGCCGCCCGCCTCATTAAAATACCCCCCGCTCAAAAAATTTTATTGGCAAAATTGTAACAATATTTTTTTTATCGTTTTATCGTCTTACATTGTTTAGTACAAGTTAGTCCGTTCGTCGAAATGGCTTTTTAAAGTCGGGTTTGAGCTCACATTAATTTAACAACTCGGTTCTATAAAACGCTTTCTTCATAGTATTTATGATATAGCAATTATAGGTGGCGATTTGACAACATAAAAGCCGCCAAAATGTCAGACCATGTTGGAAACTAGATAGAACGTTCTATCGTTAAAACGATATTGTCCTACGGACCCGGTGTGGTGAGGGCTTGTACCGAGACACAGTTTGTTCATTCTAACTAGTTGGAGCATTCAAGCGTTGTGTTGAAGAGCAAAATATTTACGCATCTCTATAAAAATAAAAGGTGAATAAAAAATTAAATGGAATGATACATCGATACCTGGAAATGGCTATTGTAATAGATTGCACATTGAACTTGATAAGTTAAGTCCGTCATGTTGAAAAAAAAGATCGTTCAGTTCCCACTTAAAAAACAACATGGATCAGAAACGTTTTATCCCAAATACTAAAGGAAAAATGTTGTCTGTCAGTATGACAAGTCTTTGAAACGTAATGTTAAAACTGATCATGGTGAAAACTCGAGGACGTACCAAGCACCCCCTCCCGGTTTTCCACAAAACATCCCAACTATTCCTACGACATTTTGTGTGGTTCAAACTGTTTGCAAGCGTTTTCTTAACAAAGGGGTAAATTTCAAAGAGAAATACTACGAAATAGACTGATAAAAGTATTGTTTAATAAAGATTTCTCAAAATAAACTAGAAGTTTGATGCTGAAATTTAACTATTAATAAACGAACAGATCTTATTATCTAAATGAGATTAATATTTGAGTACCGTTCTGTCTATATCTTTTTCTTCAAAATCGGACCAAATAATATTAATAAAATAAAAGAAAGAGGACAATAAATGGAAATTACCACTGTTCATTGAGATTTTTTTTTATCATTTAGCTTCAATTTGTAAAAAAAAAAATAAAATCCCTCCCTCCCTCCTAGGTCTGAAAACCCCCAGGCGGCAATTCCAAACAAACATTTTTTTAAGGATGGCCTCATATGACAAAATTAAATGTAAACCGATATCAAATTGTTAAAGGTAAACATAACATTACTTCTTCCTCGTGTTTTAGTAATTGTGGTTATGCCAGAAGTTATATTTATAAATGAAAATTTCTCATCTCTTTACACACACAAAGTGAAACTTGCATCGTTAGCTTCGATTTGACAGTTGCCATTGCTGAATATTAATTGACTTAACTAATTGCACTGCTAGAAACTTAGATCTATAAATAACCAACATGCAATTATTCCAATCATGTGACTGATCCAATATAAGTTACACACAATATATATACACAATCTAATCTGCACACACAAAAACTGCAACATTGACAATCTTCAACCCTCTCAAAATGAACGCTGTGTTAATCATGTCTTTGAAAATAATCAACTAATTATGAAAAGTAAACAAACAATGCAAACTGATCATCTAAAAGCAGATTATACTCTGAAATTGATACAACCAATGCAATTAACAAAACATGGCAATGATTTAAAGTATCATACACCGAGGTCGTGAAATAAACAATATTGACGTTCTCTTAGTTTGACAACTCTTTGACGGAGTACATCCTCCCCCCTAATTTTTTTCCTAAAGCTGCTCCGTAGAAATCCCGTACAAAACTTAGTACAATGTGTGAAAATGTAAAACGCACACCTGGCGCTACCTACCTACGTACCTATACTTTACCTATATTGCGTATATACCTTTAAATAAGTAGTCATATTCGTCGTCCTTCGTCCCCATATTACAACTTCCGGAATGAACGGAAGAGCCGCCTCAACAAGTTAATTACAACTTAATCGGGGATCGTCTGTAAAAATCACAATCAAACACGGTTAATTGTCCCTCTATCTACTTGTAGAATCCAGGTGTTATCGGTTTGGGTCAATGATGGGTCAGATGGGTGCTTGATTGGGGACGATTTTCCCCTTGTCTTCTCTTGGTAATTCAATATGGCGGAATAGACGCCCCTTGTGTTCTTGTGCGCATTTCTATACGTCATTTTGGCGCATCCGGAAATTCATATTTTCAAAACAATAGGTGCGTTCCAGGTTTCACCATTGGTAACTTCTGTTACACTTTCTTACCACGTCATATAGGCCTAGACTATTTTTTTTTTAAAAAGATACATGGGTGAAAACATTTTGATTACCAAAAACAGTACGTGGATTTAATTAAATTACATTTAAATTGGACTTCTTTAAGAGAAAAGATCTAAAATTAGCCTCTTGGAAATATTCTGATCATACAGGCGGATCCATTGAGTGGAATAGAGTGGCGGATTTACTGATATCTAGACCCCCTCCCCTCCACAAAGTCAATCGTCGCAAGCGGCTGAAGCCACGTTTTTTAAATCCATTAGATTCCCACGGAGTTTGGGTGGGGATAGAATGGACGCAATAAGGAGAAAGGACGCATATAGCTTGCGACTATGGACCCCCCCCCCATCGTCGCATACCACGGTCAAAATGTACGATCCTCTCCCATTCTAGGAGAGAGCTATAAATGCGGACTCCGGACC
>PRKT01000185.1:496907-524330 GCA_003671525.1 Saccostrea glomerata
ATCATGAGGCGAAAAATTATAATAATGTGTCCACATTGACTGGCAAGATTATTATTGTGAAGTGAATCATTATAATTGTAGGACAAAATAATAATAATGTGTACACATTTAACAGACAAGATTATAATTGTTGCAGGAAAATAATAATAATGTTGTAAAAAGCAAGTTTGGATGAGATAATTATTTTTGGTATAGATATATAGGAAAATATAATAATAATGTGGGGGTACCCTACGGCTTTCCATAGTATTCAGTCATTTGGTCTCTTAATTTCCTAACTTTATCTTGGTCAATGGGCACGTATGATATAGGCACTGAACTTAGAACAAGTACAACAGATGTACTTCTAATGTGAAAATCGGAGCGGTCAACTCATTTTTACATTTATCTGATATAGATCCCGGACCATGGACCTCTACGACAAAGGTGGCGGAGGGAAGTTAAGTTACACATCTTCACAATCTCAGTGTCTGTGGTTTCCGAAATCACAAAAATTAAAGGGAAAATAACATTGTTCGGATAAGAGTTACAGTGTGTTTAATTTTCTATTTATAGAAAACAAATTGTCTTTTCTATTTGATAGGAGAAGGGGGGGGGGGGGGGGGGGGGGGGGGGGGTAACAAAATACTACCCTCTACCGAAGCAATTGATTAAGGTACATCTAGGCCTGGTTTTTCAAACATCTAACAATTTTTAACAATGAAAAAAATTCGCTACTCAACCATTTAATTATTTTTTAAAAACTTTTCGATGTTAGCAGTACCATTGGACTCCTGCAATGTATGGTGCTTTGTTAAGCACATTCAAAAATAATCGGGCCGGGTCATCAGATGAAATGAAATTTTCTCGTTATTTCAACAGATAATTTGAATTTTCTCTGAATTTCCAAGAAGTAATTTCAAATGATTTTTAGGTCTATTGGAAAGGAAAAATTCATAATAATCTTATGATACAGTTTAAATGTTTTACAAGTAATTGAAATATCTTCAGGATTCCGGGAAATGTTCAATATCAACAAGAGACCTAAGGACCTTATATGTGTAATCTAAGGAATAGTAAATAATTATTAAATAACATAATATAACCTTTGAAATATGAGAAATGGGATGGGCAGAGCTGGTATGAATCAGAGACGACTCAGAAACTTGCCTGTATACATATACCATCAATATCTTGAAATATTACATAGGGAGGTCAACATTACCGATACATCGCCGAAAATTTCAACTCATTACCGCTACATTTTCCCAAATTTTCGACCAATCATTACCGCTATTGGGCTGTATCAATATATTGATATATCGATACGTATCGATATTCAAGAAAAATATCGTATCGAAAAGTAACTTCCAATATGTATCGGACAGACATTTTTTCTTCAAATTCTGTTTAAAAGATGGAAATTTCAATCACCAAAGATTTTATTTTACTTTTTTGAATTAAAACCTTTAATAATTACATAATTACTAAGAAAATAACACAATTTTTATAATTATTTCAAAATGCAAAGAGAATTTTTTTTTAACATGTTGATTTTACTGTCATCTAAAGTTTTAATTGAAGTTTTATTTTTAAAGACAATGAGACAAGAACTTTAAAAAGGGTAATGAAACACTTAATTGTTATGAAATGTATTCATTAAAATGATTTAGAAGCCTTTTCTGATAGACTTGTTTCAGAATCCAATATATCGCATATCGCTTTAAAAAATATTGTATCGTATCGTATCGAAATTTTTGGCTCAATACACAGCCCTATACCGCTACATTTTTTTTTGTCGAAAACAATTCATTACCGCTACATATGGAATCAGCCAATGGCAAACAATATCGATATTTCAATATATTGCAATACAATGGCAAACAATATCGTATCGCAATACGATTTTGTAATATCGATATATTGGCAATATGTTTAGATTAAAGAATTTTGTAATTAAATTTAAAAATGGACTTATGAAAGTTTGTTAATTAGCCAAATAGTAAGTCGGAAGTTGTTTTGTGGGAACATTTCAGAGCATAACTTAAATGAAATCAAGAAGATTTTTTTTCCGTGTTGGTTACTTATCATAGTTATGTACATTCAGCATGTAAATTAAAGTAAATTTAGTAAGAAAATGCCATTTTTATTACATTGAAAATATTGCAATACATATCGCAATACAGTTAAAAATATCGAAATATATCGCAATACGAAATCTCAGGCCAATACCCAGCTCTATTTAATATGTAGCGGTAATGTAATGTTTTTTGTAACGGTAATGAAAATTTTGAAAATGTAGCGGTAATGATACGCACCCATTACATAACTGTTTTTAGCATAAAACATACAACACAGAATAAATATCCAATGATGTCCCCTTTTTGGATCAGTTAACTCTGAACACCTGTCTCAGATGCCATGAATTTCACAATTTTGAAAGGAGCAACTTTTTCATAACCATACACCAAGCTTCTCTGCTGATCTTTCAAGAACAGACAAAAGGATTTTTCCAAAGAATTCTCATCATATCTATTCACTTAATATCCTGCATGCTTATCATAACCTCACTTAGTTTGCTGTCAAATATACTCAGGAGCAGAGAAATTTTTTTTAATGGATTAATGCATTTTCCGTGTATGTCCCATAGAGCCTGTTCGAGCACCAAATCCTCTACACCATGAAAAGGCACCTAGTTTGGCTGCTAGATCTAAATAAGCAGGACCAATGAAGATTTCCAAAAAATAAATAACAATGACCCTTAATTTCACAATGTTGGAAGAGACACTCTTGCTCATATTCACATGGTTTATCTACCGAAGAATTTAGAATAATATAGTTTTCAACATTTAAACTATAAAGCCCCAGCATCTGCATGGTGTTCAACCCCATCTCTCCCTTCAAAAAGTCAATAAAAACGATGACAATTTCATCACATTTTAATTTGTTCAAGCAGTCTGATTCAAACAGGTATATAATATCTTAATGTATTAAAAAAAAGTCACTCATACTTCACCAAGTACACTATCATGAAAATTTGACAATGCACATGTGAATCATTCACACTAGTACTAAATCGCTGGGAAATGTTATGGAATTCAGTCACGTCACACATGAAAACCATTCACAACAGTCTCCAATGATCCAACACAAAATGTCCTGGTCACTTAATAATTTATGTCTTTTTTTATATATTGCATAATGTTTCCACATTTTCAATTAGACCTGAAATGAAGGAAAAAAAAGATTCAATTATTTTTTATTCACATCATTTAATTTTAAAAAGTCCATATGTATATAGTAAAACTTAGTTATACAAAGTCACTAGGACCTATGAAATCTCATCACTATATCTGTATGGTAATTCATTATATCCGTATTAGGAATTTGATAAATTTATTTAGCAGGGGATCCAAGAAAACTTAACTATATCCGTGAATTCGCAATATCTGCGATCGTGCTACACGAGTTTTACAGGATATCTAATTAAATATGCAAAAATGATATACTTTTAAGTTTAAAAAAAAGTGAAATAGGCACTGAAGAAATTGGATTTGATTTAATCTAGTATATGTACAGGTTACAAAATACCAGAATAAGATAGAATATTTCAAAGAAGATTTTTGAAGTGAAAGACATATAAAAACAGATCTTTTTACTGCTTATCATTCTAATTTTCCTATTACAAGAAAAAATTATGATTTTTTTTTTTAAAGAAAGATAATTTAATTAAGAAAGACACCATGATAAACTATGATGTAATCACTGGAATGAAATTCATCATGCTTCAACATTTTGAAAATGATGAATTACAATTATGGTTGAGCTAGGTTTGAAATTTTTCTCTATATTTAGTTGCTTTATGAATTGGAAATCATTCAGTCTACACCTTATCCTTAAAAACACAAAAAAAAAATGATCTTTTAAAATATACACATGGGAAAAAAATAAAGAAATCATAATAATACAGAAAACCTTTAAATGAAGATAAGTAAAACGTGGTGTGATTCTGTATATGGAGAAAAGGATTCTAAAATACAGTGGACCTTCAGATATCCGGACGCCAGATATCCGGACGCTTCACCTTCCGGACGATTTTTCTCAGTAACGGATTTTTTCAACGTAATTTTGACTCATTTATCCGGAATTCCGCGTTCCGTATCCGGACGGCTCTTTTTTACTACAAAATGTATTTTTACGTTATAATTTGATTCATTTATCCGGACGGTAAATTTTTAATTTGTACTTCCACTCTAGTCAACATTCACGCCTGAATTGAGTGATAATTGTTATCAAAACACTGGCCGGATTGATTGTTTTTACAAGACGATCACCTGTGACCTGTTATGAATGACTTACGATGATTAGTCCACAAATTAAGCATGCTAAGTGGATATGGTCATAAATTAGTATACGAGAGATCGATACACAAATGAAAATAAACAATTAACTGTGTCGGTAACAGAAAACAATTTTCAATTCAGTTATTTGTTATCTGCGAGATATTTACATGTATAATTTAAGTATAGAGCTGGTTCTATTTATAGACGGGACGACATAGTTTCATAATCTCGTTGTCTACACATGTGCACACACAAACCGGTATTGTTTATCATCGAAAAAAAAAACTAAAACATTCAATCAAATTTGATTAATTTAAGACAGTCAATGATTTCATTGGGATGTTTACTGCGTGAATTTTTAATATGTCAGATTTAGCGTGGATGAGTGTTCAAATTAAAATTAGACTCGATATTGACAGCTCGCTTGGGTGTAATCAAAGCTGCAAATGAGAGAATTCGCTTGGCTATGTTTATCAGTTTATAGGAAGTAGAAAGTAAAAATAAGCTGGGTAATTAAAAATCTGCCCATATAAGCAGTGTTATATGCAATGTTTGCCATTCTGCTCTCAAACTACAACCATGTCTACACCGCCGACAAAGTGAGCGCGAATCGGCATTTCCGCCAGCTTAAAGAAAAAAGTGCTGATGTATACTAAAGATATAGTCTATAATATAATAAATTATTATTTCTATATGATAGTATTTATCTTCCTTTAGAGTTTCAATACAAATACAGTATACCTGGAAGAGAAATCAATAGAATTCAGATATCCGGACGCTTCACTTATCCGGACAATTTGCTTGGGAACCAAAGCGTCCGGATAAATGAGGGTCCACTGTACAAAGCCTACTAAATGAAAAGTCTGAACACAGTCAAATGAACTAGGAGAAATGAACTTCTACATGAATCAGAGGGATCATCGATCAAACACACTAGCACAGCAACCTTACTTACCACATCTCACATCTGTAGTAAAGCAAAACACAATTGTAAGTATTCAGGTAGAAAATTATCTCACACAGCATTATTTCCTTAAATGCCAACTTGGTTATAAATTTATATATGAAGCCATACATTGTGTACAGTCAATTGACCCTGCAGGTGACTATCTTTATCAAGTTTTGTTATAGAGATACTGAGAAACTTTTTTTGAATTTTAAATTCTAGTTGCTCCATCTTCTCCAAAAAACCTTCTGACAAAACAAAACATAAATGTTCCGAAATGTAAGAGGCAAAAAATAGGACAGTGCATTTAGCCACAAAGAAAAGTTGGTTCATTGTACATTGTCTTTGCAGAAAGCTTAAGCTTTTGTTACATCAATACCCCTGGACCTATTCCACACACATAGTATTAAAATGCCACTACACATGGTAACCCTGAATAACTCACCTGATCCGCAGATCCTCTGACATCGTCGATTTTTAGGATCATCTTTGTCAGTTGTACGGCCAGTAGAATCTGGGCTCTCTTGGAGGACAGCGTCTCTATCACAGACTGGGACTTCATGTCTATAATACAAAGGTAGGCATTGAAAACACAATTACATAAATTATAGACATAGACTGGGACTTTATGTCTATAATACAAAGGTAGGCATTGAAAACACAATTACATAAATTATAGACATAGACTGGGACTTTATGTCTACAATACAAAGGTAGGCATTGAAAACACTATTCCATAAATTATAGACATAGACTGGGACTTTATGTCTATAATACAAAGGTAGGCATTGAAAACACTATTACATAAAGTATAGACATAGACTGGGACTTTATGTCTACAATACAAAGGTAGGCATTGAAAACACAATTACATAAATTATAGACACAGACTGGGACTTCATGTCTTTAATACAAAGGTAGGCATTGAAAACACTATTACATAAATTATAGACATAGACTGGGACTTTATGTCTATAATACAAAGGTAGGCATTGAAAACACAATTACATAAATTATAGACATAGACTGGAACTTTATGTCTGAAATATAAAGGTGGGCATGGAAAACATGATGACATAAACTATAGACATTTATATCTTACATATGTAAAATATATAACACTGCATGTACTATAACTTAATTTTAAAAACAGGGAATTATGGCAATGCTTAGAAAGTTGCAACTTATTCAGGAAATTTGATAAAATGACAATATGACGTGAAAAATCTTCCATGAGTAAACAACCATTTTACCTATCAATGTTTCTACTTACCATTGGTTCCCTTATTGAGGCAATCTATTCCTAGCCTGGGGTTATTTTCCTTAACTTGTCTAGATTTGATTTCAGCTAGTGTGTGGATGGGGGCAAATCCTGAGTTTTCTGCTAATGCCAGAGGTATACTTTCTAATGCTTCTGCAAATGATTTCATTGCATACTGTTCTAGAGTAGATATCTGCAAGAAAAAGGAGATGGTTCAAAATTTGAGACTCTATCCACTTTGATTACTAGGCTTCCTTCTTAGGGAACATGTACATCTTTCATCAGTGTTTAAGTTCCAAAGAGGAACATAACCATGGTTAAAGAAGCATATTTATCTAGCATGATGTCTGAGTCAGCTTATGAATGGTTCAAAAACTGGAATTCCTCATGCAATATTTAAAGTGGGCACAGTATTTGAATTGAGCTCTGACAGTCATCAATCACATTCATTAGTGAAGTTTAACAATTGTGAACTTTTAGACAAGCCTGACATATAGGCCATTGATATCTGCAGTGCCACTGATGTTTGTAGTCCCAACCATTCTTTCTTTTTGTATTATTATTTAAATCTTAATATCTTGCATCCTAGGTAATCTTTGAATTGGGACATTGAAATAAAAAGGTTTAACTGTGTTAAACTTTTCAAACATTAATCTGAATATCACCTGTATAATCCAAATCAGAGCAAAAATCTTTTTTTTTTTTGCCAAGGTAAGCTGATAAAGACAATCATAGTGTCCAATTCATCCAAAAAAACAACAACAACACATTTTAAGTGAAACTATCCAAAACAGTAAACTTTCATTTTCAGCATTTAGAATGTTTTAATATATTAAATACTATGGATATGTGAAAGTGAGTTTAACACTCCAAAAAATTTTTTCTTTTCAATCCTCAAACTAAATAACTGAAAATTTTCTCTGTTCTACTGAATTAGAAATTATGAGATCTGACAGGACTAGTTTGTATTCAAAGATATGGAAATATATATGATATCTGTACATCTTTCATCAGTGTTTAAGTTTCATAAAGAAACATAACCATGGTTAAAGAAGCATTTTTCTCTTGCATGATGTCTGAGTCAGTTTATGAATGGTTCAAAAACTGAAATTCCTCATGCACCAGACAACCATCAAACATAGAAAATTCTGCCCTTAAAACTTTCTTCATTATTGATGAATTTACTTACAATTTAAATAACATGCTGTCACCCACGCGGTGCTGACTTAAGAGAATTTGCGTTAAGAGTCTCTGAGTAAGGAGTTTAATTTTTAATCAATTAGTAGCATCAAAAGGCTCCTAACCACCAATTGTCAATGACATTCTTCCATCACTTATTTTTAAAAAGAAAATTTCTCCAGAATAATGTGTTCTCTAGGGATGTGCGATTTTATCGGTATACCGGTATATCGCAATTTTTTGTTGCGTGATACGTATCGTGATACGGAGACCTAAATACCGGTCTTTAGGTACACATTATTATGTCCAGAAATTATTCATTTATTTGTTCAATCTTTCAAATTGCAATTACAGAAAGTATAAAAAATGTTGTAAAAAGTGAAAAGAATGGCATCTTACCGTCCAAACAAAATTGATTTTATATGCATAAAAATTTAAAGAAAGTAAAATTTTGTTTTGCTAGCATATTTTTTAGAAAAATAATGACTTTTCATATAAAATAATTGTAAAAAACTGCTTTTAAGAATATCATGATATCATTGTGATATTGTGAAAAAAAATCGTGATATATCGTGATACTAAATTTTTGGCGATACCCATCCCTAGTGTTCTCCCCATTGATATCATGTTTGGATCTTTATAAAAAACATAACAATAATTTGAGGAAATCAATACTTTAGCACAAGACAGAGCCAGCATATCACATACACTGTAAAACACTTGTGCATGAGTCCAACACATTATTACCAGATGGTCATCTTTCAAACTCTGCTGTATACATACCTTTTTGGCGGCCTCAGCGACAGCCACTGAACACGAGATTTCTGGTGCCCCACCCCCGTACACTATCCTGTTGTCCTTGACCAGGTTCCTGATCACACAAAGGGCATCATGGATACTTCTCTTACCCTCCTCAATAATCTACAAAACATCAAGTCCATATCAAAAGCCATTGGAATGATTGCCTTCTAAATAGTCAGTAACTTGAACTGACTATTTAGGAATATATTAATTACAAGTGCAAAAATACAATAATTTGTCAATTCTGAACTAAAGAAAAAATCCTAATGAATGAAAATTTTTACACAAAACACAAAGATCTAGAATGACCTTTGAATAAAAACTCACTTCCATTCTGCTATAAAAACTTACCATTTTGTTACCTCCCCTTATAAATATGGTGACTGCCCGCGAGTTATTACAATCCTCTATCACTAACATTCTGTCTTTTGTTGTACCAAAGGACAGTTCCCTAACGGTTCCTGCTTTTCCTAGTTTCTGTTTCGTTAGCTCCTCAAATCTAGGTACAATTCTGCCTCCTGTTGCTATAGCTATTAACTGCAAAAGTTAGACATGTGCATGATAAATTTTTTAAATATCAAGCTATGTTTATGTATTTTAAACAAAAATTGTTTTGCTTTGCAAAAAGCTGTTTCAGTTTAAATAGTAAGTTATCTAAAACTTCCATTTCTTAAAATCTTACAGCTGAATTTCTTCCTTTGTTTGTTTTTTTTGGTTTTTTTTGCATGTCATACCTCTATTTCTGGACCTCCCACCCATCGCACAGCAGGTAGACTCCTCTGTAGTAACAGGTGGTTTGCTTCATCATCAAATCCCCACTGACAGATGACCAAATTAGCACCTGTATCTTTCACCTAAATTGCAATGAAAATGATAGGCATTTCTAATATGTGGTAAAATGTCACAAAATCAGAATTTCTCATTGATTTACAAAATACATGTACGTTTAATTTAGAATTTATTTTATTTTTTGGTTTTATAGGCAATGTCGATCAATACCATTTCCAAACAACCATTTCAACATGATTCAATCTGCAAACAACACTGGAGTAACTAATGTGGTTATATTAATTTTTCATCATTTTCAAGATAGTACATCAAAAGTATGCAACTCCGTACCTGTTGAACCATGGACTCAAATTTCTCCAGTTCATATTGTTTCAGTTTTCTATAATCCTCTACAGACTTCACCTCTAGGCCATGTTTGGTTTTAGGCTTTGGTGGTTCAAAGGGACAGGTCAGAATAGCGATCCTAGCATCCTTGATGTTCTGGAAAACAACAGAAATGTTTTAATACATACTAAGTCTTTAAGAGTAAGAATTTTTTATGCAAAATTTCTAATATCACAGCAAAAAGTCAATATAATTATTTAAGGCAATATGATTCAGTGCAAACTAGTTCTCAAGTGAATGAAATGACCATTTTTATCAATTGATTAACAATTAAATGTTTAGTATAAAACATATTTTTCATTTTCTCTCTTGTAGAATAACCATTTACTTTAGGCATCTGTGGATGACTCATATCTTTGTCTATAATAACCCCCTTGATGAGCATGGTATCCTCCATTTTCCCTCCAACTTTACCCTCAACTTTAATAAGCTCAAAATCGACATCTTTCCTCTCAAAGTCAGCTACTGACATGATAGCATCTACAGCTATTTCTGCCATTTGTCTATGACATCTGTTCACTCTGAAATACAAGACAAATTTTGTCATAATGAATGCTCTATATAATTCTGTTTATTTAACTTTTATGCACATATAAAGTTTTGCTCCAAAAACAATGATAACAAACGTTGATGCCTACATTTTTGAACCTAGGGTTGTCATTGCTAAACGGACCAGATCTTCTTTATCTTTAGGACTAACTGTGAATTCTTCACTGACTTTTTCTAGGTGTTCACAAGCTACTTTAGCAGCCATTTCGTATCCATCAGCAACACGAATTGGATGAACTCCTCTATCTAGAAGCTTTTCTGCTTGTTCTAGAAGGGCTCCAGCCAAAACTATATAAAATGAAAATAATAATATATTTGTTACATATATTCTAAGATAGTTGAGCAATAATATGCAACAGTTGCTTTCGAAGGTATCAGGAAGAAATCAGGATTGGCGACTTTTTTTTTCACCTCATTAGTTGTATATGATGGGTCAATCTCAACAACATAAAACATGTAAAACGTAAGAAAATATTGGGTGTATGATCAACATTAGGGCTGTCACGGTTCTATAATTTTTCCGGTTGGGTCGGTTCTAAATTTTTGAAGTTTAGTTTCATTTTTTTCCGGTTCAGGTATATAATTGAATAAAAACTCATGATTTGAATTATATTCAACATTTTTTTTTTAAAAATTCAATCTAAGAAACGGCTACAAAATGACTAGTTTATAGCAGTTTCCTTAGTAGAAAAATAATTGAACCAAATAATTCAAATCACATTAATGCACTAACAAACCTTTTAATGCACTAACAAACCTTTTGTTTTAGACGCCATTATTATGTTTTATTGTACAAATCGGAACTGAACTGGATTCCGGCATAATAGAACCCGACCTGAATAAATGTTCCACGGTTCCTGGTCATTTCGGGTACCCATTGACATCCCTAATCAACAATATCATTTTGCATTAAACTTATTGGTAAAACAGTCTTGTTGTGTCTTTACCTACAACTCCGGTAGTTCCATCTCCAATTTCATCATCTTGTGATTGTGACAGCTGCACCATCAGCTTGGCAATTTGATGCTGAACATCCATCTGTTTCAGAATGGTAGCACCATCATTAGTCACTGTGATATCACCATCGGGACTGACCAACAGCTTATCCAAGCCTTTAGGTCCAAGGGAAGTTCTCAAGACTCCTGCAACGGACTTGGCTGCCATAATGTGGGACTGTAAACAGGATGATAATTGATATACCGAGAGAATACAACCTAATGTCAAATCACACTAGCATGCAAATAAAGTTTAATTTTTCATGTCATCAGGAAAGTAAATGTAATTTACTTAGTGCTGAATTTGCAAAGAGAGTATTTCAATGTACAATGATCAGTTTATTATGTATACAATGTAAAACTTGTTTCAACATGATCAAACTTACTTCAACTTTCAGGACTCAAATAAAAAAATTACACTAACTGTACAAATTAACGTTAAGATGTTCATGTTTTATGCAATGTTGTTTCAAATCAAATCAAACATTTCTCGTAATATAAGTTTTAATAACCATAGTTATGTCGTGACATGAGTTTGTAAACAAAAAGTCATGCTGCATTCCTTACTTTGTGAGCCTCGATTCCCGTCAATCGTGACTTCCTTTCTTGGTCTCTGATGATGATAAAAGGTCTCCCATATTCATCAAACGCTAACGACCCGCTCATGATTAATTCTACCCTTTTAAACTGCCGATGATGTTGGATATCAAAGAAGAATTTTCATCGAATGTACGAGAATGGAATTATTAACCGGAAGTTTACCATTACAGTTAATCTTCAAATCAGAATTCTTTTTATGCGAAACGAAATCCTGAATTAGTAAGAAAAATGTAATTTTTGTATTTCTAAACTGAATATTATAGAAATAAAAAATTATTTATTATTTTAATCTAAAAAATTTAAAAAGATCTATCAAGTAAAAGAAAGTATTGTACTTTGTTTGATTCTTCGTTTTGGGGAATTTCAATACATTAATCTTCTATAGTGGACATAAACAAACTTCATAGCAACTTCAAGTGCACACCGCTAATTAGAGTTTAAGAAACACTAAACTTGCAATTGCAAGACAAGAACTATGGCATTCTTTGGCATAACCCAGTTGGGTTATCAGAATACAATCCGTGAAGGAACAATCCCAGCCAAAATGGATCCACTTCGCTCAAAAACCCAAATTGGATTTGTAGCCCTCCCTCCCCTGAAGGAAAAAAATCCCCCCAGACGATCTATTGTTCCAATTGATCAGGTGTCAGGTTACGGACCTGGACCACAAGGTTCATATGGGGAATACACGAGGATGAGGACAAAGCATATCAGAAATCCGAAAGGTTTGTTTTTCCTATGTAACTATTTTAAAGCTTTGCACGGTAGAATTTATAAATACAGTGTATAGCATGGTATAGTGTGGTGCAAGTAGAGCTGCATTTGCACATTGCATGCATTGGAACTAAAGCACACAGTCTTGCATGAATATTATATGCAGTGCATAAATTATATAACCCTATGGATTTTAGTAGATCAGGAGCTGAGAGGGGGGCTATTTGAAATGAGGGTTGCCCCGAGCCACAGTTAACATTATTCTAACTGATAGATCATAAAATATAAGGCATGCATCATCCCCACAATTTCAGAGGTCCTGTGTGAACTTGTTCCATGGCAAGATCCCCCTGACATTGTATGGATGCATCCATGGGCATGCAGATGCATAAAACATGCGTATAAAAAACATCAAATCATTAAATAGTAAAGCATTAGGATCGTTGGAAAACTCATATACTGCATATTCACTATGCAGCTTATTAATTATAAATCCATATTCCTCTTTTTTAATTTGAAACACATGTATTATATAAATTATTTAATGTGACAATAATCATGTTAATAATCGTGCTCTCATCTAACTCTTAGTAATAAAGTTATTTGCCCATGAAAAGAATATTTAAAAGTAGATTTTACTGCAATACACATACAATATCTAATCAATCAATTGACTAGATTGTTTTTCCTGACACCTATTGACTGATCAGACTTAATTTAAATTACTGACAGGTTTTATTGAGTATTTAGTTGCTGCCATTTCTAAAGATCACTGGATACCAATTTTTAATTAAAAGACAGAATCCATTGTACTTAATACATGTAGGTAAAAGAATTTAAAAGAGACTAGTAAGTCTGTAATCGCAGATCATGTTTGGAATATTGGAATTGGGTGCTAGCTAGAGCACCATGCACAATAGTTAGACAAATACGCTTTAATTCAGGGAACACTGTCTAGTCTAGACTGAACTTATGAATAAATGCATTTCACAGTAATTTAATAACACTGCATGTATCCTATTTATATCAGCTGATACTGAATATCACAGACAAATGGTAATTATTTTTTTCTTTTACAAAAATTAACCCCATACCTTATAGCATCAAGTGCTTCTGCTAAATATAGAGGATATATGAGTTCATCCAACTTGTATCTTAGTATCTTATACAGCACAATTAATTCATTTTGAAATAATGTTTTTATTTTTTACACAGAGCCCTTTGAGATTTACAGATTCCCCCTTCACACTTCTAGAGAGGTAGGGTGGTGGACAAGGGAGGCCCCAATGAAACAAAACCAGCCCTGGACACATGTCCCCCGCCACGTTCATGTCAACAGTGAAATGACAAGGTAATTGCTTTTTTTGGGGTAAAAACTTGTATAGATTTAAAGAAATGAGAATAATTTTTTTTATGGTCATAAATAACTCTATTATGAAAATTGATTGTTAACTTGTAAGTGGACAGGCATGTAGGTTTGTTTTCTATCATTGGTCAGATAGTTGAATGGATCAAGGTCCATCTAGAGTGCAAGTGTCAATATTCAAACCCTGCTCTGGTCCACAATATTTTCTACCTGTTACATAACAAATTCTTATCATTGATAATTGAAGATTTATTTTTGCTGCATATCAGTTATCTTATAGTGTAATTTTTTATATTTCAGATTTGTGAATGAGATGAGCCTTACCAACAGGGAGTTTACCTTGTTTTAATATTTCTGTCATAATAGCCATGAAATTTTACATCGAGCCAACGTATAACAGAATAAATGTCTGAGGAATACATGGATATAATAGCAAACAAGATCTGATTCAATAATTTAATAATAGCAAACTTTTACATTTTGTTCTTTATTGACCTTTGTTGATTGCACTATGTGCAGTCAAGTTTAAAAGCATTATTTAATCATAATGTTCCAAATATCAAATACTAATATTTTGTAGCTTAATTGTAATTTTTTACTCTGAAAAAAACTGTAACACTATTTAATGATTGACATAATATGCATGTTATACACATTTGAATGTTATTTGTACAGTTTGTTTTGTGTAAATCATCAGAGATGGACATATGAATGCCTGTTGATCTATCTTTACCCTGGCATATTTTCTTATATCAATTTCAAACAGTTTTCAAGAAAACATCCTCAATTTTGAAATGCATTGAAATAATTTGTACATTAAAGTTACTCTTTTATAAGAAAAATCTTTTGGGAGTTTTTCAACTTTGTAGTTGATCTAGTTGATCATTTTATATTTTATGTTGATCAGATAGAATTTAGTGTTGTAAACACAATCATGCAAGGATTTCTTGATTTCATTTAAGTAGAAGTATTGAGTGAAAAATATTTGAAAAGACCATTAAAGTTAAAATTCATATCAAATCATAACACAGGTACCTCAAGTTTCTAGGGTAAACTACGAAATAAATACTTGTATGTATTTATATACCCGGGTATGCACAAGAGCAAATTCAGTTTTGGGAGGACTAATTCCTGACAATACTATGGATATTTTATTTACATCTTCAGCCTCTTAATTAGCAAATTAATTAATTTTGATTGTGAACTACAATGTCTAGTGTAGCAGGTCATTGTATGTGTTTATTTTGTCTGATGTGAACGAAATCACAAAAAATTTACAAGTGTTTTGCTGTTGAACCTTTGCACATATCGCTACTGTTTCGGCTTTTTTGTATGTTGATGTAACTTTATCAATTGCTTCTATTTCTTTACTTATACTTCTTTAAGAATCATGTGTTCATGTCTTTGTTTTGAGAAATATTTGTTGTTTTGATTCTCAATAATAAATTATTACACCTTTATGATTTTCATTTGTTTTGCCTTTGACTTTACAAATTATCATCACAACTACATATGTGTTTATTTCAATACCAGTCTCTCTCTTTCTCATACACCCTCCCCCCTTTTTCATTCTGGTTTGATCAAACAGGTAAAAAATGACATATTCCAACAAAAATAAAATGTATTATCTACGGACACAATCACAGACATATGTTGAAATATACAGCTAGAATAACCATTTACTTTAGGCATCTGTGGATGACTCATATCTTTGTCTATAATAACCCCCTTGATGAGCATGGTATCCTCCATTTTCCCTCCAACTTTACCCTCAACTTTAATAAGCTCAAAATCGACATCTTTCCTCTCAAAGTCAGCTACTGACATGATAGCATCTACAGCTATTTCTGCCATTTGTCTATGACATCTGTTCACTCTGAAATACAAGACAAATTTTGTCATAATGAATGCTCTATATAATTCTGTTTATTTAACTTTTATGCACATATAAAGTTTTGCTCCAAAAACAATGATAACAAACGTTGATGCCTACATTTTTGAACCTAGGGTTGTCATTGCTAAACGGACCAGATCTTCTTTATCTTTAGGACTAACTGTGAATTCTTCACTGACTTTTTCTAGGTGTTCACAAGCTACTTTAGCAGCCATTTCGTATCCATCAGCAACACGAATTGGATGAACTCCTCTATCTAGAAGCTTTTCTGCTTGTTCTAGAAGGGCTCCAGCCAAAACTATATAAAATGAAAATAATAATATATTTGATACATATATTCTAAGATAGTTGAGCAATAATATGCAACAGTTGCTTTCGAAGGTATCAGGAAGAAATCAGGATTGGCGACTTTTTTTTTCACCTCATTAGTTGTATATGATGGGTCAATCTCAACAACATAAAACATGTAAAACGTAAGAAAATATTGGGTGTATGATCAACATTAGGGCTGTCACGGTTCTATAATTTTTCCGGTTGGGTCGGTTCTAAATTTTTGAAGTTTAGTTTCATTTTTTTCCGGTTCAGGTATATAATTGAATAAAAACTCATGATTTGAATTATATTCAACATTTTTTTTTTAAAAATTCAATCTAAGAAACGGCTACAAAATGACTAGTTTATAGCAGTTTCCTTAGTAGAAAAATAATTGAACCAAATAATTCAAATCACATTAATGCACTAACAAACCTTTTAATGCACTAACAAACCTTTTGTTTTAGACGCCATTATTATGTTTTATTGTACAAATCGGAACTGAACTGGATTCCGGCATAATAGAACCCGACCTGAATAAATGTTCCACGGTTCCTGGTCATTTCGGGTACCCATTGACATCCCTAATCAACAATATCATTTTGCATTAAACTTATTGGTAAAACAGTCTTGTTGTGTCTTTACCTACAACTCCGGTAGTTCCATCTCCAATTTCATCATCTTGTGATTGTGACAGCTGCACCATCAGCTTGGCAATTTGATGCTGAACATCCATCTGTTTCAGAATGGTAGCACCATCATTAGTCACTGTGATATCACCATCGGGACTGACCAACAGCTTATCCAAGCCTTTAGGTCCAAGGGAAGTTCTCAAGACTCCTGCAACGGACTTGGCTGCCATAATGTGGGACTGTAAACAGGATGATAATTGATATACCGAGAGAATACAACCTAATGTCAAATCACACTAGCATGCAAATAAAGTTTAATTTTTCATGTCATCAGGAAAGTAAATGTAATTTACTTAGTTCTGAATTTGCAAAGAGAGTATTTCAATGTACAATGATCAGTTTATTATGTATACAATGTAAAACTTGTTTCAACATGATCAAACTTACTTCAACTTTCAGGACTCAAATAAAAAAAATTACACTAACTGTACAAATTAACGTTAAGATGTTCATGTTTTATGCAATGTTGTTTCAAATCAAATCAAACATTTCTCGTAATATAAGTTTTAACCATAGTTATGTCGTGAAATGAGTTTGTAAACAAAAAGTCATGCTGCATTCCTTACTTTGTGAGCCTCGATTCCCGTCAATCGTGACTTCCTTTCTTGGTCTCTGATGATGATAAAAGGTCTCCCATATTCATCAAACGCTAACGACCCGCTCATGATTAATTCTACCCTTTTAAACTGCCGATGATGTTGGATATCAAAGAAGAATTTTCATCGAATGTACGAGAATGGAATTATTAACCGGAAGTTTACCATTACAGTTAATCTTCAAATCAGAATTCTTTTTATGCGAAACGAAATCCTGAATTAGTAAGAAAAATGTAATTTTTGTATTTCTAAACTGAATATTATAGAAATAAAAAATTATTTATTATTTTAATCTAAAAAATTTAAAAAGATCTATCAAGTAAAAGAAAGTATTGTACTTTGTTTGATTCTTCGTTTTGGGGAATTTCAATACATTAATCTTCTATAGTGGACATAAACAAACTTCATAGCAACTTCAAGTGCACACCGCTAATTAGAGTTTAAGAAACACTAAACTTGCAATTGCAAGACAAGAACTATGGCATTCTTTGGCATAACCCAGTTGGGTTATCAGAATACAATCCGTGAAGGAACAATCCCAGCCAAAATGGATCCACTTCGCTCAAAAACCCAAATTGGATTTGTAGCCCTCCCTCCCCTGAAGGACAGAAGAAATCTTATTAATTACTTCATTGCATGTACGATGATGGAAGATAGAACATTCTGAACACGAGGCAAGCAGACGAGTTTAATAGCTCTGTCCCGCAATCATCATTACCAAAGCGGAAATCGGCCAAACGCCATGTAATTTCTTCATCAATATGCATCAATCAATTTGAAATGTTTATTTTGACCTTTGATTTTATCACCTTTATTGTTAAGAATCAACGACGAGTCGACGCTGACCTGTGAAATTGCGTAAGATTTTTTCGATTAGTATTGTTAAAATAGCTTTCAGAAGAAGCAAGGAGATATCTGTATATGCACCAACTTTATTTTCTTTGCATCGATGGATCTTCTTTATAAAATTATTCCTGAAAGTCTTGAAGATAATAAATGGTATTTGATTCTCTCAATATTGTGAATATCTTAATGAATAAACTACCGATGCAATTGCTTCAATTATGTTTCTAAGGTCCCTCCATTTGTTGAGTGACTTTTGCCTCTAGGTACATGCACCCGATTTAGTTAGTGGTAAAGAGTTCTATCAGTATATCATACTGATAGAACTCTTTACCACTAACAGTTTTATTGCAAATGATCAAACAAAATCAAAATCTATGTTTCTCTACTGGTATTATTGCTACTAATGAAATTCTATTTGGTCTCTAGTAAAATTTCAAAACAAAATCCTCCCACTAAAACGCATGCAAGTGGCCCCCAAATTCTTAGAAGTACGGATCAACATTTTTGGGGCAAAATGTATACAATCCTTGATTTTTGTAAGCAATTGCCTTTTTTTTTTATATAAACGGTAATAAATTAGGATTTCTATTGTACGCGTCTGTAAATGATCGCTGCTCTACATGTTCGGCTTCAATAACAGCTGACTGCCGAGATCATTATCCGTAAAATGGGGATAGCTGTATTACATGAATGTTGTAGGAATTCGGAAGAATAGTCTTAGTTAAATATTCACAACTTTGTTGTCGTACAACGGCTCTGGGTATTGTTTTCAAATAAAACGATGCCTTGAAAATGATCTAACTGTTCCGACAAAACGTTTTTCTTCAATTTCAAACAATCAATTTGAGTAATTGCTGTTGCTCGGAATCGATTGTCAAAAGACCACAAGAGTGTATATTTTATTCTAGATGCTTCATGCGACACATTACAAGCTCTCTTTGCCCTGCGGACGAACGATTTAAAAGTAGCTAATTTCTAATAGATAAGTTGCATGTTCTATTTTGGACCTCCAATTGCCATTTTTAGCACATTTAGACACCAATCTGATATCATGTAAAGGTGACAGTTTCTAAAATATGTAATTATAATGTTTGAATTACAAAAGACCCAAAAATATTAAGAACCAAAACTTGTTCTTTAGAAAATAGGTATGAACATTGAATTTATAAACTAGATTTTGAAAACTTGCATAACATACAAAGAGTTATAAATTCTCTACATTTTCATCACCTTTTCCAAGCAAGACTTCAACGATATTGATCTCCATTGTTTATATTTGACATGGACATGTTTAGTTCCCATTCAAATGAAATAGGCATTTCTCTCTTACGGTTCGTATGACAGATAAGTGGTTTCAAGAATTTTTCAAACAAGATGGCAAGAATAACGTCAATCTTAAATGACAGATAACTCAGGCTCCACTGACTATTAGATCAGATTAACAGCAGAATTGTTCTGGAGCAAGAAAAAAACGTGGATTTTTACTGCTATTTTATAAAATCTTTATTTGGATTTATTTGAAAAAAAAGCTAAGTATCATCTGCAGGCGATCAAACGTTGTCCTGGATACAATGAATAAATGACATCACCATGGAAAAGGATTGTTTGCAAATACTTGTTTTGGAATAAAGGCAAATTCTGCACTTCTTGCGAAATCAATGTAACACGATCACGATCTATCGAACTGCATTTCATTTAACTGCATTTTTCTAATTACGAAGGGATTTTTCGGGACTCCCTAATGAAAGGAGATATAAAAAGTACTTTTGCAAAACAGACCAGTTCTTGATGACTTTGAAACAAATTGATCTATTCTCAAAATAGCTCGTTGATAAGATATTATTTTTATTCATCATCTGAATGAGTTCTAGTTAATTTTCGATATTTTGTACAGTGTACTCGTACTTAACGCTCCATTGCATTATTCAAGCTAAAGAACTATTTCAGACAAACCCGAAACATATGTGACAAATGTTCAAATGTTTAGATTAATTTGAGATGAAGACACCATATTAAATCGAAACTCTTTCAGAACTTTTGTTTCATAGAGACGATATTTTCTTTAAAGTTCTTCCTACAATAAAAGACTAAAGGTGCATAAATTTTTGCCGTGTTTGAATAAGTAGTTGAAATTCCCATTTTCCTGTCTATTTCCCTCAAAGTTCGACAAAACACCATGACAAACATTAGGGTATTTAAAGAATTTGATTTTTTTGTCATATAATGTAATTGGTTATTGCGATTCTATATTTTACATCAATTACACTACCTCCCTGAGAAACAAGAAATAGTCCTTCCTTTAACAGGGTGAAAGGGGGACTTAATTCTAGAAAGATAATCTATAAGATAGACTTAGTTTGTACCTTGATGGTACTAACTTGCTAGAGACTTTTTATTAGACTTATCTGCGTTACTTACAAATCGACACATCGCCTGGTTATTACTTTTGTTTTCATCAGCAATGACTGTGCCAAGGGTGATAAAATATGGAATGATTGCCACAATGTCAATAAGGTTCATAATATTTTTGAAAAAGTGAAACTTGTGGGGACAAGAAGCATAACGCACTAAAAGTTCTGATGTAAACCAAATAATACAACAAGTTTCAATAACAAAAAATGGCTCATTGAACTTTGGAATATCATCTTCTTCAACTGATGCAGCTGTAGTATTTACTTTTGAATTTGTTTCATTCACTAATCTGTAATGTTTGAACCTAGGCAATGTCTCTAAACAAAATATAACAATTGACAACAAAATAACTATTACTGAAAAAATTGCTATAAGTCGAGCTGCAGTTGAACTTTCAGGATATTCAAAGAGTAACCACACTCTTCTTTGGAATTCATTTTCTGGAAGGGGTTTTTCTTCTTCTTTGATAAATCCTTCATCCTCACGATATTTCTCTATTGCTTCCTCTCCCAAGTCATAGAATTTAATTTCTTCCGAAAACACATCCAGCGGAACATTGACTGGTCGTCTTAACCTTCCTCCACTTTGATAATAGTAAAGAATAGCATCGAAACTAGGTCTGTTTCTGTCAAAAAAATACTCATTCCGTAAGGGGTCATAATATCGATTTCTCTTTTGAGGATTTCCAAGCAAAGTTTCAGGAAACTGGTTCAGAGTCTTGAGTTGAGTTTCAAAGCGGAGTCCACTGACATTGATAACCACTCGTTCACTGCACTCCAAGTCGTTTCCTTTGTTTTGTGGACTCATACAATGGTCAGGATCATCAAACTGTTTTGGAAAAGACCTGGAATTTGTAACAGAATCTTGATTTGAACGAAATCTTGATTGATTGAAATGACTAGGGGGACCACCATTTCCCTGCTCTAGCCCGGCCATGCAAACTTCCATGGTAATGCAATATAGTTTTTTTTAAGCTACTGTATTTTGTAGGCTAAACCATTGTAATTTATTCATGTCAAGTCATGAACACCATGCATAAAACTTTAAATAAAACTTCAAAGCACCCATCACAAAATCTCTACTTAACAGTAAGTGATAAACATCGGTTAGTATATTCTAAGAGCGTCATTTTAATTATCTGCAATCAAAGTTCATGCCCTACATGTTGACTGCCTTACAAAAGACATTAGGTATTCTCATCGCACTACGGCAAATACATTCTCGCCAGATTAATATACACCTCGGGAACCTCTGACGTCAATAAATCCTCATATTGTGCACATTCTTTATCGAATAGTTTTTTTGAAAATATCCTTTGGATTTTTTTTCCAAGTCTGTTTCACTTACTTTTTTCAAGAAAACATCAACAATTACACTTACAATTATCCTGCTAACGGCAACGAGCGAAAATCGTCTGCATAATTTTCACCCGACTAGCCTACCAAACAATCAATTAAATACAGTGCATTCACTTTGTATGAAATCCGTGTAGAAATCAAACCGCACAAAGTGCTCAAATTGTTCTCAAAATGATATTCCAAATTGTTTAAGTTCATTTTAGCAGATGCGAAGCTCTAAATTTCTCAAAATCGCCTATGTTTATTGTTATCCCACTGTGACACTTGAATAATCATGCACATGGTTTAGGTTCGGGTCAAATCGATCGACCAATGAAAAGCCGCCTTGCAAATTATTAATATAATATTCTCAGGTGTTCCGTGGTCAATAACAGCAAGAGATAAAACACTTTAACTTATGATTTAGACGTAATTTATTTAATCATTTTATTGATTAAAGTTTGTCCTTTGTTATATCGGATTTTTTTCCACAGATAGAATCAAAGATTTATATTTGCTGCGTGGTGAATAATTTACCTCTTTCCTAGCAATCCGACTTTGCTTGCCGCATAGGCTAACAACTAAATCTTATCGAACGATCTTTTCTATGTGGGGAACTTGGTAAGTCGTGTGTTGATACAGCGTTGTGAGTGAGTTCTTATTGATTTATGTGCTTTTCTAGACTTACCTCGATTCTAGAAGAGTTATATTCTTATTTTCTAGATTTAAAACAACATGACTGCATTTTTGCCACCTAATTTGTTAGCTTTATTCGCCGCAAGAGACCCTATTCAATATTTACCACCGGTAGCCAAACAAGGCTTTGAAAAGAAACGTGTGCCGTATGAAGGAGTATCAGCATTCTTGAAGGAATTTGAGGTAATGTTTAGATTAAATTCATTGGCTAAAAATAGTTTTTAATTCACATTAAAACAAGTGAAAGATATTTAGATGCATGCAATAAGTACTCAACTTACAATGTTTCCAAGATGGCGGAAACCAGTGTTGCCATTTTATGTAGTCTAATCTACTGTAAAGCTATAGGTCCCTTGTGTTAGTGGAGCGGTGTCAGCCATAGTTAAAGCATTGCAAAGACTTCCATAGCAGCATATTGAAGCAGATAATTTCAAAATCCCTTGTTTTCTTACATTTTGTCCATAATTATTGTTAGAAAAAGCAAAACACTGCACAAAAGCACATGCTGAAAGCGCACACCTATTGCCAGCACAGGAATAACAGCTCCTTCTCTTTACATCCCTTCTGGCAATCAACCCTACTGTTAGTATAACTAAGGTAATACTGTAACTTGCCTGTGCGGTTAATTGCAATCTTCATTCTGGTTTGATCAAACAGGTAAAAAATGACATATTCCAACAAAAATAAAATGTATTATCTACGGACACAATCACAGACATATGTTGAAATATACAGTCAGTTATCTTTCTGATAATTCTGTATTCAGGTCAGGATTTGCTGATTATCAATACCTTTGCTAGCAAACAATGGTATGTCTATAAAATAATTTTTTTGGACCATTTGCTTTAAGTATTATCAACAGTTTCTTGGTGATACATGCATGTCAATTTTTGATCAATTTAAACATTTTTAAAAATATACATCTACCCTATATGCGAATCTCTGTAATTTGATTAGAATAAGTGAATTCTTTTCCTTTAGATCTTATTTATTGCAAAATTTCCGCGGGAGGGGGGTGTTATGGAATGAAACGGCTAAAAAAGCTATGAGAGAGAGAGAGGGCTCATTAAGTTTTGAGAACTTAAACCCATCCCACTGAAAACAATTCGAGTAAAATTTACTATTCCCCGGGAAGAATGTCTGCTTCAGAATCCAAAGTGGCTAAAACGCTGAACAAATCCATATAGAGAACATTCTTTGTATTTCTTGATTTCCAGATGCGCTGTCTTATTTCGAGTTTCATTTGCGCTATTCTGCTAACATTGTACTGTGAGGGAGGAGTGGTCAAATGTCGCGCAGGGTGTGGGGACGAATTCGGGGACTGTTGTATGACCTTGTGTCACGGTAACGTCCGACATCAAGGCTTCCTCCACGAATTACACTGCCACTATAACGTATCAGTTGACGTGGACTCGCATCACCACTGTGGACATGAATGCCACGAGGAGTTCCAAAACTGTACCATGGCGTGTGGAAGTATTGATCCCAATCTGCTTGGGAAATAACAAAGAAGCCTATTTCAACCCATGCAATTTTTGTTTGATCTACTTACTGATTTATAAATATATATGATATCCTTTTTAATAGTACCGTATTTAGAGTACAATATATCATTGAAAAGGTGGAGGGGGGGGGGGGGGGGGGGGGGGGCTTATAATAAAGTTCTCTTTTCGCATAGATCAAATTGTGAAAGAACTAAAGATATAAAGAAATTGATATACTAGTTCTATTATTTTCGAAATTGTGTTGACTAATATTACTTTGAAACAAGCACGCATATATATATATATTGTAACGATTATCATGATTCAAAATTTACATTAAATAGTTCATAAACTTCTCAATGCGCAATATAAAATGAACTTCATTAGGTCCCTAATTGTATAAATCAAATCAATATTGTCCTGCTAACATACATTACTAATGTAGTCAGTCTATTACCGGACTAAAACACGTGTTGCCAAATAAAAAAAACTTCTTTAATGAAAATAATCCATTATATCCAGTATACACCGGTATACAAGTAGCAGATCTATTATATGTTTGAAATTTAAATACTAGGGGCTAAATTTGTCAATTGAAAATGAAAAATTATTTTTTGATTTACTAGCATACAAATGCACTCAAGTGAATCCATGAACGGGTACATTTTGTTATAATCATAAATTAGCACTACCTTAAAACACATCTATTAGATCCAGAATTATCAATGAAACATATGGAGATTAGGAACAGTATTCAAGATCAAAAGTCCATAAAACAGTACAAAACAGGAGCAGAGCAAACACGGACCTCCAAAACATCAGAGGTGGGATCATGTGACATGGAGGAGTGAGCATCCCCTGCCGACCGGTCACACCCGCCCTGTGCTCCTCGTCATGGTCGGGGAATAACGGAAAAATCCGTCGTCAATTCAGTGTATTTAAAATAATGGACTAACAATTAGTATGAAAAACCTCAGTCAGTATTTGACGAAATGATAAATTGTATAACAGTATTTGCTGACAAGGTCATTGTATTGAGCATAGAACTTACGAAATGATGACTTTTAAACCAACGAGACTGCTGATATTCATGTTTCATCAACTTTTTGTCAATAATTTACCTCGTTTAAGAAATTGTTCATACGTAGAGCATGCTCTTGGTATCGAATTAACTGAGATGCATATAAACCCCGTATGCAGGTGATTAAGATATAAGTAAGTAAGTAAGGGAAGTTGTCGATAGAAAAGTTAAAGTCATCACGTTTACCATAGATCTTGGTTGTCAGATTACCATTAACGTCTTTTTCAAGTACAAATGTTAAATACCCAAATATGTCAATAAAAAAGATAAGGACAAGGAGCAATGACAAAAACAAAACCTTAATAATTCTCACAAATTCTAGTTACACTTAAGGTAATTCCACCCTCCTATGATGTCATAGGTTTTTGCAAAAACTGTAATTATTTTAAATTTATACCTCATAAAACAATATTTTTTGGGAAAATGCTTTATAATAGGTGTACAGTGCAGGGAACTAATTTTGTTACATAAACCAGCATCAGGATCAGCATAAGTAACATCAGGATAGAACTAGCATCAGCATCAGCATTAAAAAAAACAGCATTACTTGGATCAGCATCAGCAAGCAAAGGATAGAACTAGCATTGACCAAAGTGAAAACAGATAAAGGAAAGTCATTTAATACAAATTACAAATAAAAATTACCCCAAAAATTATTTTTAATGGCTAAAAATAAAGATGCTGTTTTTGAATTATCAACTTCCGACAGGATAATCCTACTTCCGGTAGCATTACTAGCATTGACCTAGATTCAAACCAGCATCAGGATAAGGATCAAACCAGGATCAGGATAAGGATAACTAGCATAAAAATCAGCAAGCAAAGGAAGCATCAAAATCAGCAAGCATAGGAAGCACCAAAATCAGCATTGATGCTGTAACAAAATTATTTCCCTGCACTGTAATGATAAATATTGTTCAGTTAAAGAATTTAAAAAATGCATATTTCCTATATTTAATCAATTTTTCAATCTATAAAAAATGTTGACAAGGGCAATAACTCCTTCAGAGGTCTCTTCATGCAGGCATTTGCTTTATTGTAAAATAGTTTCCCTGATATTCACAATTCAAAAGTATCTTTTAAGTAGGAAGTACAATGTATTTAGGAACATTCAGCATCAGAATTATGCATTTTAAGCAGTTTTTTACATATTTTTCATAATACTGTTTACAAAAAATGTGTGATTTTTAAATGTTGACATACACTTCTGTTTATATATGTTTTGCATCGTAAATAATATGGTGACCTATGCATTTTTTGCAATAATTGTAAAATTTAAAGTATATTAAATGAAAATAAATGCAGTTTTTGTACTTTGAACCTATAAAATTGTGAGGGTGGAAACACCTTAATCGTAGATCGAAGAAAAAAATCAATCAATTACCAGTGAGTATACAAATTTGCAAAAAGGACATCAGATACGGCAATCGGAACATCACTCGGCCTTTTCCGTCAAGTCGAGAGAAAACGAGGTTTTATCGGTTTTTTCTCGACTTGACGGAAAAGGCCGAGTGATGTTCCGATTGCCTCACTCGGCCTTTTCCGTCAAGTCGAGAAAAAACGAGTTTTTTTCTCGACTTGACGGAAAAGGCCGAGTGATGTTCCGATTGGAGATACGGACCCCAGAAAACCCTAGAGTTGGGATCAGGTGTCGTGGAGAAGTAAACATCCCTTATCGATTCGTCACACCATCCGTGAACCATAAATTCTATCTAACGAGGGATTCTGTCTATTGTGAAAAATGTCTTCAAGACGCTTTACAGAGAGATGACCACTTTTGGCAATTATTGACAAGATATAATTATTTTTTGTTAAAAATCACCACCAAGTCAAAATATTTAGGTTCCAATGACGTAAAAATTACATTGAAGTGTGTTACTGTATTATATATAGGAAGATCGAAGCCCTATATGTGACCATTCAGTCCTTTGGTACATTGACTATATTATATGAATTTACTATATTATTAAATTTACATTTAACGAAACATTAAGTTAATGTTAATTAATGTATATAATCAACATTCACCGAGATCAGATACATGTGATTGTAAATGCTGAGCGTATACATGTACGACCACTTTTGTAAAATTCAACACTACCTTTCAGTACTTTTCTTTTGCTTGTTTTTTTTTTTGTTGTTTGTTATTTTCTATGTACCCCCCCCC
>PRKT01000185.1:524385-593429 GCA_003671525.1 Saccostrea glomerata
TTTTCCCCCCCCCCCCCCCCCCTTCAATGTTCGTTGCTTGATAAATTGAGCAATATAATGAAATGACAATGCATGGAGGGGAAAAAATCCTCATCGCGTCACAGGTTGGATAGTCAGTGATATGACAGATTCTGCCTTCCAGGCTCAGAAAACGATATACATTGTAATATAACAGGATCTAATCTGAGCCCTGCTCCACAAACTGTTTCAATCAGTATGAAGGTAAGTTTTTTTTAATTCTAAAACTTAACTCTATATTAAGTTATATACTCTATCTGTTAAAGAAAAAAAACAGCACTTAAACAAGAGTTTTGGAATTATGATAATGGATTTAATCAGATCATTTTTTTGGATAATTTTTAACAAAAATTGAAAAGTGGAAAGCGATCAAGTAAAGAAACCGAGTTTTAGAACAATGTACCTTCCTTTCATTAATCCTATAATATTTACGTACATAAAACACTGACATCCCCGTAAAAACCCAAAGGTTGGATCAGGTGCCATGGAGACTTAATCATCCCGTCTACTGGTCACATCCGCTGTTATAGTTTGTTCTGTATATTGACCATTCCATAGTCATAACAAACACCCGACAATTGGTATGAAACATTAATCAAAATACGACCCAATGAAAGGTACTATATGTTTTATTTTTCAGACACAGTTCCTACTTCCCCTGTGTTTGCTGGTTTTATTGATAAGTTGTGAGGCTCTTGGAAGTGTTGTGAAATGTCGAGCAAGGTGTGGGGATAGGTTTGGCGAATGTTGTACAACTAAATGTCGTGGAACTGTCCAACGAGTCAACTTCGTGTCTTTACACTGCGGTCAACCCGACCCGAATGATACGTCAAACCGCTGCGGGAAAAATTGTCAGAAATTATTCACCCGATGTGTCAAAAGATGTGGAGACATTAATGTATAAATATTACGAATAAATGATTATTCAAGCAAAATTTTGTTTTAATTTCTGAGCAGTTTCAAGAAAAAAAAATGCACATGATCTCTATGAAAGATAGTCTCGTTTTCCCCAGACTCTCCGCTCTCGAGACTTTGCCCGAGCGAGAGTCTGGTCTGATTCCTATTTAATTTTTGTAATTTCAAGTCGAGGCTTACCGAGAAATCGGTATGGATTTTCATTGGCTGATACATTCTTTTCGAATGCTAAGATCTGTATTCTTTAAAATGTCAGAGGCTGCGCCTTTACTTTTATCTGGTTTATAATAAAATACCTCTGTCTGCTTTACAAGGAACAAAAAACGCACATATCTTTGTTTAAAAAGTAAATTCTCTCATGTATTTTCATGGGAGTCGCCATCTTGTTAGCCGGTTTAGCGACCTCTACTGGTTACAAAAATTAAATAGGAATCAGACCAGACTCTCGCTCGGGCAAAGTCTCGAGAGCGAGAGTCTGGGGAAAACGAGACTATATGAAAGAAATACCAGAACCGTTAATATGATCATGTAGGAATATTGATAATATTTGGTGCATCCTGAAATAGGATGTAAATGTATTTTGCAAGTGCTTCTAGTGAGAGACTGAGAGTTTTCAAAACAAGAGGCCCACGGGCCTTACAGGTCACCTGAGTATCATGTAACAACTTTCCAACAACTGAATTTGGTTCATGTTTTAAACCAGAGGCCATGAAATTCACAAGAAGAAGTTTTCAAAGATTTAAATGCATTTTCACTATATAATTAGTAGAGCCCTAACACCAGAACCCCCGACTCTGGGGCCATAAATTCAAAATTTTGGAAGAGGCACTCTTGCTCATCAAAACTATGTACTAGTTAGTTTATTTAATATCCAGAAGCAGAGAAGAAGGTTTTCAAAGAATTAATGCATTTTCACTATATAATCAATAGAGCCCCACCCTAGCACTAGAATCCCTGACCCTGGGTCCATGAATTTCACAATTTTGGTAGAAGACTCAATGCTTATAACATGCTTGATGTCCAGGAGTAAAGAAGAAGATTTTAAAAGATTTTCAGTAATTTTAGTGGTTTTGGACCCACCCCTCAGGCCCCAGGGGGGCGGGGACCAAAAAAATTCAGAATTTTTGTTCCCCTTTATCCATAGATGCTGTATACCAAATTTTGTTGAAATTGGTTTGGAGGTTTCAGAGAAGAAGCTGAAAATGTTCAAATGTTCACACACGAAGCACGACAACGGACGAAAAGGATAGCAATAGGTGACCTTATAAAGTCAAAAGAGTATTTTAGTGCAAATATACCCTATATCAAGCTTTTAAATGTGTGTAGGTCTCACTTCCTTAAATGAAAAAGTCAATGAACTGGAAGACAAAGGTTACTATGTTGTGCCATGACAGAGGAAATCGTCATCAGCATCAGATAAATTATACATCTTTTGATCGGTCATCAGTAAAATTACATTGTTAAACATCCCCCCAGTTCTACACACAAGTGCTCTGATGTTGATGTTAAAAGGATGGTGGAGTTCCCCATTGACAACATTTTCATGTAGTCTTTGGAGACCAAGTCCTCCAGCAAACTGAGATTCCCCATGGGCACTAATTGTGTTCTTTTAAATAATTGATCTTTTCTTGACATCCTTTTTTTTTTTTTATTTATTCAGAAGCTTTCATGTGATGAGAATAAAACACTTGCTGTGGCATTAAGAGATATTGACAACATTTTATCAATTAACAATAGTTATTTCCAGTATCATATTACTGTACTAAGAGCACTAGATGTGAAGAACCAAGAAGCACAAATAACATAGGTTTATAAAGAAAATTGAAAAAATCAAAGTGTCAATAAATAATTTATTTCTCTCACAATATAAAATAAATCCACAACAATTAGTTTCTCTTCCACTGGACGGAATACAGGAGAGATTTCTATATCACAGTAGTGTCAGTCACATGACAGGAAATGAGTCATCAGTCACATAACAGGAAGTGAGTCATCAGTCTGTGACTGGATCAGTCTGGGTCACTTTGATGCTACACTCGTAGAGATGCTCTTGCTTTATCTAAAATTTCTTTTCTAATTTTGGGGTAATTTGGATGATTACCTAAAACCTGATGAAGAAATTATTGCTTTTAAAGATTCATTATTAATAATGGGAGGTATATTTTTATAATCTTTTTAGATTTATTTACAAAAGAAAAAAATACTCCTTTGAGTACTTACATGATGACAAATATCAATCGCATCTACAAATCTTTTTGCCTTCAGGTAATTGAATGCTAACTTAAAACCTGAAATGAAGGAAATTCAATATGAATATTAGATGACACAAAAGCATTCATTTGTAAAAAAAATACATAATTAAGAGAGCCAAATTCATTACAGAGCATAATTCATAGAAAGCAAATGATTAGGGTTTTTAACTCTGATCATATGAGTTACCTATAACGGGGTTGTTTTTATTGCCATATTTCCAGGCCATTTCATAACTGGAGGCAGCATCCTTGTAAGACTGTTCCTTCTCGAAAATATACCCTAAATACTCATGTGCCTTACAGCAGGACTGATGAAAAAAAATAAAAGGTGTACAATGAACAATGACATCCACAATGGTAAAAATGTACTGATTTTACTTAAATGCGACAGAAAAGAAACCAACCCTATTGTGTTGTAAGCATCTCTTCAGTAGTTCTGTAGCCATGTCATATTTCCCAGTCTACAAGAAAAGACAAACATGTACATGTACTTGTATCCTGCAATAAACTAAATTCCTCAGACTGTGTATACTAGGTGCAGTGTCCTTTTTTTTAGAAATCAAGAATATAAGCTAACATGAGCAGCTAATGGTGAATGCTTATAATCTAACCATATTCCAAACTATAGTCTAAGCAAGATGTGTTCGTGAAACACTATGCGCCCTGTGAAAATAAAGTTCAAAAAAGCTATTTTTAGCATATAAGCCGCAGTCAAGGTCACAAGATCATTGATGTCATTTGAAAGAACTTAATTTGTGGAGTATGCATACCAAATATGAAGTCTCTATCTCCATTAGTTCAAAAGTTATGGCGAAAGTTCGAAAAAGCTATTTTTAGCATATAGGTCACAGTCAAGATCACAAGGTCAATGATCTTGGGGTCATTTGAAAAAGCTTAGTAAGTGGCGTATGCATAAAAAATATGATGTCTCTAATGCTCACACTTCAAAAGTTCTGGCGAAGGTTAAAGTTTACAACAGACAGGCATACAAATAAACAGACAGACAGGACAAAAACAATATATGCCCTGGATTGATCCGGGCGGGCGCATAAAAATATTCCAGAAAGTATGAAACTACCATGTATATGTACTTTCTTTTTTACCTGTATATAGATATCTGCCAGTAACAACCAACCCTTTTCTAGATCTTCTGCATCCTATAAATATTGATAAAAATTAATAGAGGTTTTTTTTTACCCTTGAAATATCAGTTTAAACAGGGACCTATATACTAACGGGATAGGCAACTACCGCAAGTCTCGCGATATCTCGTAAGTCGCGGGATTTCATAAGTCAACTTTAATTAATTATATCTGTAAAGCTATCGCATATTTGAGATCAAATCCTTTAAACATCTGTCAAAAAATAATTCAAGATTTGTTTTTAGCACGTATTACACTCTTAATCTTAGTAGTAATTTTGTTTTATGCAAAATCAGCACATGCCCCGATTGGCCATATTTCCGAGAAATCGCCGATTTCGGTGTTTGTTTTCTTTATATTTGAATTATATTATTATTATGCTTTAAAATTTATTAATAAATCAATTCCTATACATAAAAGGAATAATTGATAATATTCAGAAAACACCCTGTTTACTGGAAATAAACGTAAATTGAAAAACTTGTAGTGTCGTGCGTGATGTTTTTGGTAAATAAACATGGCGATGAAGAAGTTGCCTATCCCGTTAGTATATAGGTCCCTGGTTTAAACAATCAAAGTTCCTTTCTAAGTAAACTACTGTGAGTATCTCCAGATGTAAGAAATATTTTTGTTACTATTTATATCTGACCTGCATGGTCCAGTTATTTTTAGCAATCCTCTTTAACTGGTTCCTGGCTCTGGGTGTCTGCTTTAGCACCATGTATGCTGCAGCGATTCCATACAGAGCTCCGACATGTTCTCTCTGTGGAAAAGAAATAATACATTTATTAGAGCGATGATTCTATAATACAACAATGTGTTTGCTATTGACCCTGTGTATACATGTCACACATTCTTTGATATATTACAGACCACTGTTTGCTAAGATGTGATCTAGCTGATAAAGATGTTAATGAATTGAAAACTACAAATACAGCCATTATTTGCTCTGTATTTTAGCTACAAGTATTTCTTCTAATTAAATCTAAAATTTTCACTTTAACTCACAAATCCTAGACCTAACTATTTTAATTTTTACTGTGTTCTAATTATTTAAATTAGATTTAGATAACCCTATTGCTAGATTCCAAATTTTGGGTGAATTTTCTATAACTCTGAAATCTTCATAACACATCTGTTAAAAAAAATTATCAAATGTGCACATTGTACAATTACATCTAAATATTCTTCTAACATCAAAACTTAAATATTGCACATGTATCATGCTAACTCTAATCTACAAAATAAAAGGATTTAAGTTTGCCCAAAAATGTTTCTAAATTTTGCTAAAACTTTTGTAGTAAGTTAAAGTACATGTACTACATGTATAGGTAAAAACTGAACAACATTAACAATCAATCTGACACAACTTCCCTTCCACAAAATTTCTGTCAATAACAAAGTCTTATTATAAAATGAAATATCAGTAGAACATAATGGAGTATTGATGCAACTAAAACATTAATCAAAGTTTTCCTTAGAGGTTTATGATTACTTATTTATTGTAAATTCAAATTTTCATCTTAATACACTTCAAAATATAAGCAAAGAGACATAAAACATTTCTTTGAAAAATTGTGTACTTATAATTTGTATATACCAAATCAATATATGCAAATCACCGTAAAATATTTGTGAAATTCAAGTTATAAACAGAAACTTGATGAGTACTAGTGGAATGGTGACTGTGCTGACTTAGAACCAAATTATGGTGCTGATAAAACTACTCTAAAAATAACTAACAGAAACATCCCCTGACACCGAGAAATAAATTTGTTTATCCCTGTTACCACAGAGACACCTACCGCTGAACCAGTGGTGGGATTTTCCGAGTCAGGCTAAGTAAAACAACAGCTCATCATGACATGTTTCTTATAATAATATCATCTGTTGACCTTTATTGTATGTTTTCTGAATAATTCATACGATTTTTAAAAATTCAGTTTTTAAATACCTTCATCATCATGTAATTCAAAAGAAAGGACCAGAGAGTTTCATTCATTTCAAAAGTAGAGTAAAATGAAAATCTTCAATGAATGGTTTTTTTTTTCATTTAAAGAATGTACTACAGGAGTTAAATTTTCACTTCATTGTACATGGAATTATACTAAGAAAACTGTCCTTGGTCATATCCAGTTTACCAGATGCAGACAGATCATAATGAAGAAATCAAATTCTGTTTACATGCTGTACCTATACTGCTGATACTGACCTCATTAGCACTGATTTCCATTAAGTTATTTAGGGCTTTCTCCACATTCTGTTTCTGTTTTGATGCTATCAGGGCCATGTTCTCCAACATTTTGGGTCTCAGGTCCCCGGGCTTAGCCTTCACTTCCTGCAACCATGCAAAGATCATTTAAAATCAATTTTCATAACAGATAAATGGATCTACACTGCATGTACAAATGTACATAAGTCTTCACTTTAATTTGTCTTTCACTTATCAAATGAATTAAATGTTCACAAGACCTTTAAACTAATCTGACAATATAAATGACTTACCTTGAGTAATTTTTCAGCGGTTCTCACAGCTACCTGTTCACTCTCCATTTTGTCTCTGTCCACAGCTCTGAGAAAAAAGTAATATCATTATAGATAGAACTGGTGAAGACTTAAAAAAAATTTTTTAAACATGAATAATAAGATACGAAACAACAGTGTTATGTAAACTTGTCAAAAATACATTCTTATACTGTAGATTCCTTTTGATATACAAAAACATATTATTATCAAATCATATGATTTGTAAACATCAAATCTGGAAAATATGAATTTGTTGTTGCACTGTTTATGTTAAAAAGGAATATAAATTGAAAAAGTGAATATTTATTACAAGAGTTGTACTTTGTTTAAAACTATGCAATTACGAAATTCTTGCATATAACTAGAATCTACAATAATCATTATTTCAGTAATAATTTACCCTGTTCCTTCGTCTTCAAACACCTCTCCCCCCAGTGTATCATTGTCGGGGTTCAGACAAATCTCTATCATGTTGTAGATAGACAGATTTCCCCATTCATTGTCCTTACGGGCTTTGTTAAAAGATTTCAGGGCAGCTGTAGGGTTACCAGTGTACCTGAAAGCATAAAATATAAACACTTGGTTATATTTACAAAGGTAGATTTTAAAACCAAGTTGGTGGGAAATCAATTTTGCCCATTTTTTTTAACTTTACATTGTTAATTTTCTCACTCTTCACTCGACATGTCTGAAAACTTTGGATCTCTAAAAATACAAAATTAATTTAAACTGTCTAAAACAAATGTATATTGATTTACATGTACTATTCTTGAACTTATATATTTTTTAAACTTTGTACTGTATCTGAAGGTGGAACTATTCAATTCAATACATAACACTTATACACCACAGGGGCCTGTAACATACTGGATTTGATTTTACGTAATCACTATATGTATACAAAAAGAGAAAGGGAAACAACGTCAGCTCGAATTTACACAGGGTCGATCTCAGAAATGACTCGTGTTTTCAATAAAATACTTTGCAGTTAGTGAAATAACGTCTGGGGTCATTCAGTAATAATCACTCTTTAATAAAAATACCATCGCGGTCATTTAAGAATCGTGTAAGTCGTGTTTTGCAGATCCGATATCCTGTCATGCAAGTGATGTAGTTTAAGTCGTCCACTAAATTCGCTAAATATTGCATCAAATATTTAACGCGAGATGTGATTGGTCAATGGTGTTTTTCTAGAACAAATCTGACCAATCACGCTCCGCCTTTTACCACTCATGGGTTTTTCCAAAATGTCATCTGTTCTGGGCTCGAGACTCTCTGTGAACGAAAAAAAGCTACCGTATTTATTCAAATCGGAGATGTTTTACCTTTTAATTGCAATTAACAAAAGAAAAAGACGATTATCGTGAACGCTGGATCTTTACTTTGTGTTTTCCATATCCGGAAAGACTTCAAAACTGGAGAAAATGTGCGCATTTTGCCTCGTTTTAGTGGACGACTTCAAGTACATCGACTCGCACAACGGGATATCGAGTTAGTATTACCCAACTTAAACGCTATAAAAAGTTACGAGGTTTCTGTTTTATTAAAGCATATTAATTTTAGTATGATTTCTAGTTATAATGTAATTGGCTACATTCTTTTTTCTATGAAATACGAAATATTTCCGAGATCGAACCTGTGTAAATTCGGGCTGACGTTGTTTCCCTTTCCTTTTTTGTATATATATACAGTGATTACGTAAAATCAAAAACAGTATGTTACCGGCCCCTGTGTTATACACATGTATAACCCCAGCAGCCAAACTAGTGACCTACATAAACAGTAAATCTAATTTAACTTAAACAATATACAAGAATAAACAATGAATCTACAAATGTTTTCAACTTTAATGTTAAACTTTAAAAAAAAAAATTCCCTCACCATTCATGAAGTCCTTTACAGTAGTTATATCCTGCCTCTAAAGAAGCTCGTCCGGTGGCATTTTCTGCTGCTTCCAGGAATTTTGGGACTTCCTCCAATTTTCCAGATCTTCTCATTAAGTCCACTAACCCAGCCAACGCCTCATAGTTATCTGTCAACAAACACATTGATACCAGTCTCAGAGTAAAATGGATGAATTTTGAAACCCTATACTTATGCTAATGAGGCTGAACATTTGTTGAATACAATACCTGGTTTAACTGTTAACAGTTGTTGGAAATGGTGAACAGCTGAGTCATATTCATTTTTTCTGAACATAAGATCAGCCAACATCTATCAAATAGAAAAAACATTTTTACACTTCACATAAAATAATCTTATTAATGTTTTTTTTTTGAGGGACAGTGTTGTATATTTGCAACTCCCTAAGTTCTGATACTTAAAGGGTTTTTATCATGCATCATGATTTTTTGATATAACAAGGTTTATACGCTATCAAAATCATCCATCAAATTTTTTTGGATAAAAAATTAATATTTTGGGTGTTTCAGCGATTCAAAGTTTAAATTTCTTAATATGCATATTTTGATCGCCGATGTAGCGCGCCATTGCTCTGACGTCATAGGTGTCAGTCCTGGTCAAGCGAAGTACTTATTGTGTTTACAAAACGACTCAATGGCTTCGTCTTAAAACCTTAATAGAAATTAAATAAATGATAATTGGTTAATTGATAGATAATTAGATATAATTTGTGGCGTTTGGATGAAAAATCAGCACAGCATACTATCATAGGTTTTAGGAAGTTTTTTTTTACCTGCCAGGGACTTGGTCGGTGCGTGGATTTGTCTCCATTCAGAGCATTCGTTAAAGTACGATCACAATTTTTTCTGTATTATATAAAATATCTATTTGATGGAAATAGTATTTTTCAAAAAATAACAATTTATCAAAAGGCATTTTGAAAGTCCGACACACACATCATGCACTAGTCTGTGTGTTGTGAAGTTCGTAATGGCGCACGGCGCCATTGAAGATCGAAGTGGCTTTTCTATCAAATGATGTTCATTGCTGGAACAGATAGAAGATACACAAGATCTGTTTATGTATAATTTATTAAAATAACGAAGAAAGAAAACGTATAACGACCATTTTTATAATTATTCAAGAAGTCAAACGTTAATAATCCGATCTATTCAGTCGAAGTCAGGAGTTGTCATTAACGGCTTCGTCTTCAATGCCCTATCCTCTTTTCACGGTATGTTTTTTGTTTATTTTTCTGTTGTAGAAGTTAATACATATAAGACTTAGCATCCATAGCCAATGTTATATTGTCAATATCAAAATTTCTTCCAACCTAGTGGTGTATTCTTTTTATTTCATGCAAATATCTAAACGGTAGATGTTTTCTTACAATACTCTTTACGAGGTCTAATTGCCCATTGACACCTATGACGTTTCAGTACCACGTGACCCCTATCTCATTAGTGGAGATTTTCAATCAGAAGACCCTACATTATGGACGTATTATGGCTTAAATACGACAGTTTAAAACATTATTTTATAATTAAACGATAATTATATGTTCCAAGAATAAAATAGTGTTTAATTTTTAAGAAATTCCGATGCGTGATAAAAACCCTTTAATACTCACAATTGTTGCAGCATCATTCTCTTTTTCATTTTTCAGGAGCGTCATTAACTGATGTTGACACGAGTCTAAATCTTCTGTCATCAAATACAATCCAGCCAAATCCAACATCACCTATCAAATTTTAAAAAAATCATCAAAATTTAACAACAAGCAATGAAGATATTTCCATCAGCTATAAGCTACATCACTGATTCAGAAGAAACTGAGAATCAGATATCAGTCATAATGTTGTGCCAACTACTTTGAGACTTTCACTTCTTGAATCTTGATAAACGAATTTACATGCATCCTTGGTACATTACCTTGCTATCATTTTCGTTATAAACTAAAGCTTCTTTGTAGAACTTGATGGCCTTCTCGTAATCCCTCTGTCCCCTCACTTGCTCAGCCATTGTCACACAAATACTACAAAAAACAGCACATGGAGACTAAGAAATCATGTTGCTTTACACAAGTCTAATTTTGGCAAGGCAAAGATAACTTCAAATGTATAAGTTGATTGAATGTAGTTACAGTCTCTATGTTTAATAACTACATACTCTGAAGCCAGCTGTTTTTGTTGACCAATGGCATCTGGTTGTTCTATTTGAACTCTCTTCAGAACCCTGCAACAAGGCGAGAAACAAGTTTTTCAAACATCAGCCCATAAAAGACTTTTACTGATAATTTTATGTGTAAGCTAATGAAAAGACAATACTCTCAAATTCTGAATCACAATGTATGTACAACTCATCAAATGACATCCTCTTTTCAATATACAGTTTTTCAATCAGAATCATGAAAAGATATCTTAGTACATATCCTAGCCTACACAATTGGATGATGTGGGCTTACCTGGCCTGCATGTCTCTAGCCTTGGTGAGGGCTGTCATGGCGTCCTCCAATCTGTCCACTTTCTGGTAAACCTTGGCAAGTAGAACCATCAGTCTGGTGTGTTCCATCATCGTGTCCAGGTCTGAAGCTGTTGTAGCACAATCAAAATTTTACATTACACTTAACTTATATTAGAAATTCTACACTACTTATTTTAATTCTTCTTAGGTCAAATTTAAGAATATGAATCAAAGTGGAACAGGTGAAGAATCTTCAAAGTCTTTCACTTTAGTTTACAAAAAATTAAACACGAACCAACTATGATTCTAGGTATTCTCTTGAAAATTATAGTAAAACTCAGGGATTGACATTAACGGTTGTCCGATTGCCCGGGACAAGTAAATTCTCAGTTCGGGCAAGTGAAACTATCAATGTACTTGTCCGATCGGGCAAGTGGATATTTCTGATAGAAACATTTTTTTAATCTCACATATTAAGTTTATAAACAACACAATGAATTAAGCACTTGATTTCTGCCAAATACGGGAAATTGTTATTGCATTCGGAATCCCTCGGTAGCGTTTCTGGATAAGAAATCAATTTTGTTATTCTGTTTTCCTTCGTTTTTAAAAAAATACGATTATCTGTCTGACAACTTACGTTACAGTCTTATTATGAAATAGAGATTACAGAATACTTTCTCTACCCAATTAAGGAATTATATGAAGAACACCAATTATATACGATGCACGATGTATCTTGATTCAAAACATAACAACTCTCTTCCTTCTGGCTTCACCTCATTTTTATAGAGGAAAAATTAAAATTTCAAGCAAAAATCATTAGGCCTAGAAAATAATATTCCTGCAGTACTCTGTGTGTTTTCAAGATAGTTAAATGACAAGAAAGTGTTTTACATACATTGCAAATTTACAAATGTAGCATCACCAACATATCAACATTTTTCCGGCAGTTAACATCAAAATTGAGAATAATTTGTCAACTTTTATATTTACAACAAATTCATGCAGGTACAATAACTGTTTTTTTTCTTCAAAAATTTTGGGCAACTAAATTTTGCATTCGGACATGTCAAAATTGTAGTTCACTTGCCCGAAGGACAAGTGGAAATAAAAGTTAATGTCTACCCCTGAAACTGTGATAAATTCTACTATGTTCTTTTACATTATTCCTTCCTGATCAACAGTCAAATTGACGATTCTAAATAAGGCAAAATCAAACAGTTTTTCAACAAAAACAAGAACACAATTAATTTGTTCAAACCATTAAAAAAATCACCTTGTACAAACTACAAATATATGTAACAAAATCAACACTAGATCTCCATGCAAGCAGAATCCCAACTTTTGTAACAGAAAACTTCAAAACTTCTGAACCTCTTACACATCTCTGACAGATATTTCACTTGAGGCATTTTCTTCCCATATCTGTCAGGTTTCTTTCTCTCTCCAACACATGTTTTAACTTCCTCATCATCAGCATATCTTTCTTTTTCAATGTCCTCAAGAATAGCATTTACTTTCACTTCCATATCATCAGCTGGGGTGGTCTTATTTTTTCCTCTCTCAAGAGGTCTATCCATTACATCTTCTTAAGATTTTAATAATGATACTATTGTATCCATGACTTTCAAAAGGTATTTTACAAAATGAACTTACTCTCAGTTACATGATATTTTCATTTCTTTGTGAGTAAGTAAGAGAATCAAGCACAGAAAAACATACCTGCTTCTGTTTCCAGGGACTGTTTCAGAACTTTTTCTGCTTTGTCATATTGCCGTAATTTCAACAACAGTTCAGCAAGATCATGTCTATAAAGAAACGATTAAATGATGATCAGCTGATTAATAATTTAGTTTGGTTAATGTAATATTAATTTGAAATAACTTTCTTTTATACTTGTAATAATAAATGGAATATACTATGTTTGTTTGGAAATTATTTGATAAATCATAAGCATAATATATTCCTGATAGTTTTTTTTCTCCACATTTGTATGTGTACTTCTTTGCATTTAATGTTCTTGTTACATGTATTTTTTATTGTTGTAAAGTGTTTGATGCAATAGAATTTTTTTTATCTCATGTATGTGAAACTTCAACTCTGAATTTACATTCAAAAAGTGAAAAAAGAGAGTTAGTAAAACATAAATCAATAATGACTGTCCATGAAAAATCAGAAATCAAAATTAAGTTTTTTTTTTTTTTGTTTTTTTTTTTTGAAGAAATGAAACTGTAATCAAGAAACAACAAATAAAAAATCCTTTTCAAAATCTCTTTCAAATTTTGAATTTTACCTTTCTTTATAGTACTTTTTCAGTTTAGTAACACTGGAAAAAGTTAATAAAATTGCTTAATAATATTATTTAGCTGCTGAAAAAAAAATTATTTCAGTCATTATCCTTAAGAATATATGCATATATTTATAGTTATTCATTCATTTTTACAAAGATATATTTAGTCCCAAAATAAATTCTCCTTCTCCATTGTACATGTACTAGCATTATTTAATCAAATGTACATTTTTTATGAGTTGAAATATGATGATGAAAATTTCAGTATAATACTGATAGTGAGATAGTTTGTGTCAACCAGAGGAACACAATATTGACACATCTTTCATAAAACAGTGTAAAAATTTGATATGTGCCCTGATTTGATTTTACCTTACAAATCTTTTAAAACTTTTAGAAACAAACAAAAAAAATTTTGATTTTCTCTCACTATACACATATATAATGAAAAGTAAAACCACCTTACTGATAACATACACAGATACAAGTGATTACATACAAATGGAGTGTAACAGGTATTGTAGACATATAAACAGCAGTTAAGAGACTTGAAACATGTAGAATACATTAAATTCAACAGTTTTACACATAGTTTTGACAGGTATAAAATTTATATAAGTGATACACAGGAATGCTACATATTCAATAAAACATTAACTTACCTCAAAAAGCCTTGATTGTTGCCGTTTCTTAATGCAGCTTCGTAGTAGTTTATTGCCTTCAAACATTCAATTATCAAAATAATATCAAAATGCACACAACCATATATTCACAACAGGACACGATTAAAGAAAGAATATTATAATATTATAAAGTGGTCCATAAGACACCGAGAGCTGAATTGTATGTTTGTTGTTAAATATCTTTCAATAGTTTTGGGTTATGATCAGTATGTTTTTCTTTAAAACATACCTTTCCATAGTTGTGAGTCTTGACCAGGGCTTGACCAATCTTGCTGGCCAGCTGAGTTTCTTTTGGATTACTCTTCATTGCTTTCTCATAAACCTCAATGGCTTTATCAGGCTGAAACAAAACAAATCCTCTATAAACACCAATCATGATGTACTGACATGTAGAAAGTGCATTGTACATTTTTCTTTACAGCTATTTATCTCCTTACATGTAGATAATACATGGCTAGCAAAAAAAAAGCTGATAAAAATATGTAATTCTAAATTAGTTTTTATTAAGTTAAACCAACCTCTTGAATACTCATGTAGGCATCACCCAATAATAAAGCTGTCTCTACATTGGGCTGCTTGTCATACAGCTCCCTGAAATATAAAAAAAAATACAGTTGAACTTCAGTATCTCAAACATTGATATCTAAAATACCATAGATATGTCAAAGTGATTTGGTAGACCCAACCACTTATTCTTTGAGCATTTTCCCCTAGATATCTCAAATCATGGGATATCTCAAAATTTTCACTCAGTCCAATTGAGTTCCAGATAGTGAGATTAGACTGTAATAACATTTTTGGGGGGGAAATGAAAACCTACAATCTTGAGTAATTTACACACAAAAAAACAACGAGAAAGTATCAGTGTACCTGTAGCAGCCAGTGTACAGCCTCTTGTCTTTCTTGTGATGGAGGTAAATGTCAGCCAGTTTCTCCCTGGACTTGACGTAGTACGTCTGGTCAGGCGTGATGTTCCTCAGCATTGTGATGGCCATCTCTACGTCACCCCTGGCGATGGACAGGTCGGCGTTAGCGATGGCAATTCTCACCTCCTCAGCGGTGCCGCCGAAATCATTGATGGCATCCTGCATTACCTTAGCTGCCTCATGCTGTTAGAGATAATAGTTTTAGTGAGCATGGTCAACAGTAAATCAGGTATACACTAAATTTATTATCCTTGAGCAATTGTTAATAAGATCTATACTAAACTGCCTTTACATAAGTACTGTAAACAGGGTAATTTTTGCCCCCGTTTCACCCAAGCCTCAGTGAATTTAAAAGGGACGAATTCATTGTATACAGTATGATTTCTTAAACAAAGCTGTGATTGGGCAAATTTAAAAGGACAAATTTGTTTGCAAGTGTGATGTTTGAAAGAGCAAAATTTACATGGGGCGAAAATAACCCTGTATACAGTATTTAACTCCAAAAGTAAAATAAACTCTTTCAGTGATAATTAAGAATTTTATCTAAAAATAATTTTTTTCTCAACTCTTTTATACATACTTAGAGAAAACATCTACATAAATGTATTTATTTTACAAAGGGCTACGTTAATTTTTTCATTTAAGGCTGATACTATGAATAACTTGTTGTCCACTACTTACCGTTTCTCCCAGAGAGGTATGAGCCTCAGCCAGTTCTAGGTACACAGACACTCTGTCATTTGTACTGATGTCTAGCATCTTCCCCTTCTTTGGCATCTGTCCCTTTCCTGTTGATGCAATGCACACTAATCAAAGCCATTCTAAGCCACAGTAAGAATCTTTCAATTTTAAATTCCCTTCTAGTAAAATGTAAGTCCTAAATAAATTGTATATTGAATATCATATTTCAATTATCATTCATAATTGTTAAATTCATTTTTTTTCATCAATAAAAGACAATGATATGTCACTGTAATTAGCTGTAATTAACTGATAAATATAACATGAGCAATCACATGTTTTTATACTGAGTTCACATCAAAACTCACCAGCTGATTTGACTCCTGGCAAAGCCATGGCCATTTGAAGAGTTTTAACAGCCTCTGCCGAATCTCCAGACTTCTTCAGAATGCGAGCCTTGATCAGATGATACAGTGGGTGGTCCCTCACCTGTCAATTAAATTTAAATAATGAAACAGCTACTCCATTCTCATGGAAACTGTTGTTTTGCATGCATTCATGTAAATAAATAAATTAAGGTATATTTCTCCTGGATCCAATTGCAATTGACTCAATTTACTTCTATCCGACAAGCTATAAAACAACATTCTCAACAGTAAATTCAACACATAAATGCTGACTTTTGATTGCAGATACCCACTCATAATAATTTTCCGTATTGACTGACCTCAAAGTTGTAGCTGAGTCCGACCTCCAGTGACTGGTTGGCCAGTTTGAAGTTGTTCTGGTAGAGGTGGATCTGAGCCATCAGTATGTGGGCATCAGAGTACGTGTTCTCCATCTCCAGGCAGTGATTCAGGGTCCCCTGGGCAGCGTCTATGTCACCTACAACAGGAAAATACATAACATTGTAAATCAGTGGTTAGTTTTATATGTTTATATTACATGTATCACTTCATTTCTATTTTGTGTTAGACAATGATCATATGTTTATTTTTAGACTGTAATATAAAATGAAAGAGAAACAACTAGACATGGGGCAGATCCAGAGATGGACACAAGACAGACCTTCATAGAAGTCTCTGGTGATGGCTTTATTTGCTGACAGCATGAAAAGGACAAAGTTAGTAAGTAAAACGTACATATCAATTTTTTAAAGTTTGAACTCATAGCTTACCTTGAAGGAACCTGACTTTGGCCATCAGGTACAGGGCCTCTAGAAGTCCTGGTACAGTCCGTGTCAGGGCCTCCAGTACCTGATTACAGCGCTTCAGGAGCGGATCCGGGGGCTGACCCTGCTTTATTGGCTGGTAAAAGCAAAAACACAAATGATCAATGACCCTATATATTTAATCAGTTTCCTTCCAAATTCTTTTTAACATACTATTTTCTCAAATCATTACAATGCATACTTACTTGTGTAGGAGCAAACACTAAGAAGTCCTTGATCATCTGGAGCAGGAAGTCTGGATTGAGCAAGAGGAAGTACTGAGGACCAAGGGGATTTCCCTACAAAAATGAGAAAGGGGGATATTAAGCTATCATCTTTAAAAGTATTCTTAACTGGATATAAACTTATATTCATCTAAGTAAGAATTTGGAATTGAAAATTTTTTCCAATTCCTTCCAGTGGACTTACTTTTAAGGCTGAGAAATGAATCTCCACTGCTTCATTCAAAAGTTTGTATGCTTTCTCTGGTCCTTCACCTCTTTTTATAGCCAATGCAGCACTCAGGTATGCAAGTTCCTGTAAACAAAATTTGGTTTTTTTCATTCCAGTAAATGTTTCCTTTTAAGGTGAATAAATAAAGGTTCATACATGAACTCCTGATGAAATTCTTCAGAGGAGTTGCCTCCCTTTAAAATGGGGCACCACTTACTGAAGTTCTTCCTATACTCTGCTGTACTTCCTGTAGGAAATCTAACTGTTGGGCCGCATCATCCAACTGGTTCTCTATCAACTGACACCGAATGATACCTGTATATAAAGGACATCAGGTAAATTAATCTTCTATATAATACACTATTTAAAATTGAAAAATAAACCCTATGCAAAATAACAATCAGTAATTAATACTGTATAACGGGTATTTTTTACGTGCTGTTAATTTTTACTAATTTTTACAAGATTTCTAAATCCATGAAATTTAAACACATAAAATTTCACAGAAGTAAAAAAAACGTCTGGCCTAAATTTTGAACGTCATATTATTAGAATATTTCAGTGTTTTCACTGCCATTTAGCTAAGTACCTGGAGGCTATAGAATTAGTACTGACAACCATTGGTATTTGGGGGAACTTTTTAATTGATCATCAATTAGGATCAAACAAGTAAATCTTTATTAATATAGAAATTATACAAACATCGTCAATTACCTGGTTCCTCTTACGGGACCCATGATTTCTGGTGTGTTCCCGTTTTGCACACTTTTGTAATAGGTGTGAAGTGTGTTTTGATAGCAATTATAGTCTGATTTTTGGTTTGGATTTACCTGGATTTACCTGTGCATACCTTATTTAGCTAAGTGTATTCTAAATAAGTTTAATACAATTTTATAAGCATTTTATTAAAATTCTATATATATTTATGGGAAAATTTGATTTTATTGAATACTTTGTAAAATAAATCATATATATTTATTATTTAGGTCCAATTTCTTAAGAGAAGGATACCTTTCAATCTTTATACTCTCCAATCTTGATAAAATTCTAAATGAATTAAAGATACACCAAATAAAAAAAATAGAGAATAAAAATTAATTTGAAAATAATGCCCAAGCCCAGAAGGTCTTAGATCATTAGATAATTTTTACATCAGTGACTACATTAAATACATAAACTTTGTATTTATTCTCTTATTTTTTCACTATAAGTTCACCTTTCACCTACTTACTAGGTATGGGATAGACTATAGCAATTAAGTGATTATCTCACCTGGTCTAATTCCCGTTTTTCACGCTTTTTTAAATTACCTGTAATTCAAATGTGTGCAAAACGGGAACAAACCTGATTTCTGATAATGGCTTAATTATTACAGACTGAAGTCTTCAAATTATATCCCATTTTTCAAGACTTTGACAGGGGTTCAAAAATTTTTTTGTCATGGTCAAGTCCAGGACTTAAAGAGTAAATTTTAGGCAAGTCCGAGAAAGAAATTTCAGAGTCCATATTTACCTATACATCATTAAATTTATGTTACTTATAATTTATTTTTATTTGTTGCATTGAATGAATAGAGACTATATGTATTAATAAATGTTTTATTTTTCCTCCATAAACTGTCATTAATATGAGGATTTCAACACAATACCAGACTGATAGATCATTGGTACATTACAATAACTTTTACAAATACTCACTACTGAATAAACTATCTGTTACAAAAAATAGAAATTAGAATGTGCTGTAAGTCACAGCTAAAACCGAAATTTAAAAAACTCATTGCCGTTTGTCATATAGGAGGAAACATGAGAAATTGCGTAAAAGCAAGAGTCTAACCGCAACGGAAAATAAAAAGACGGATTGTATTTTCGAAACGTTCGTAATGTTTTATGGGTATTTTAACGCCCACAAACCCACATTTTTACTTAATACATTTGAGAATTTGCTTTATTTTTAGCTTTACGATCATTTTTTTAATTTATGAAAAAAGATAAATAAGAAACATAGCTAAGTTCCAGGACTTTGGTGAATTCTAAATGCCGAGTCTGGATCCAGAATTTGTTAGTCCGGGACGTCGGGCTTGAGGAATTTTGAACCCCTGCTTTGACCCTTTTTTCTTTTTTTTTTTGCTTGCAGTAAAAACTTCGACATTTTTATTTAATATACGGTAATCTGTGTCCCCTGTAATTCTGTCAACTTAATCAGAATGGTTTGAGTTGTCTCTCTTTGTTTTCATTAAAATGAAGACGGGCACGTGGTGCACAACAATAATGATGCGTAGACATGTGCATTAATTGAAAACAGGAATAAATTCAGGGCATGCGATATATAAAGGTACATGTATTTAGATGAATAAACATATCATCATTTACTGAATCGACGCTCGTTATCACAGGAACACTTTTTATTTTTACATCGGATTGTCCAGACACATTTTAAAACATGTATTTGTATGTTAATGCATTCAAAAAGCTAAGACATTGATCTAGAATTTCACCTCTGATGATATTAATTTTTACGGACATGCTTAATTCGTAAAAATTTAACGCGTAAAATATTAAAACACCCTATTTCAACCGAAATTCGTAAAAATTTACAGCAGTAAAAATTACCCGTTATACGGTATCTGTAACTAAATCTTCTGTATGTCAAGAAATTTTAGCTTTTATCCAGTTTAAATCGGCTAAAATCTTTCTTCTATGCAAAATTTGTGCAAACTTCTGTAGATTTAATCAGGAAAGAGTTCTGTCTCCACAAGTTGCTTTTCACCTTAATATGTTAATTTGTAATCAAACCAACCTGTGAGAGACTGAACACTTGTGTCGTTGATTTTCATGGCGTTTCTGTAACATTTCATGGCGTCCTTGACCTTTCCCTGTAGGAGAAGCTGGAAGCCCAGTTCGTTTATATACTCGGTGTTCTCTGGGTCCTGCTGGACTGAACGCTCCACCAGTGTGTAGGTCTGCTGTAGAACCAGGGCATTCCTCCCACACTGTCAATACAAACATATACAAATTAAAAACAGAATCCAGAAAATCATTCTGCTAGAATTAAATGATAGTTCTGTTTTACTTCTCATAAATATTTCAGTTATGTCAGTTCAAAGTTTCTTCAAATTTAGTCAATATATTTTGTTGCAAGTTGTCTGAGCATTGTAGCAACTCACCATTCTGCAAAATATTTGGGCCATGTGGTAGTAAAGGAAAGCACTGCGTGGTTCAAATCTGTCTAGGGCTGATATAACATCTCCTATCTTGTTGGAGGCCTATAATAATAAATCACAGAATGAGTCTGAGCAAACAGAAAATAATAGTACAAGAGGTCCATGGGCCACAATGCTCACCTTGAGCTTTTGGCTCAGGTAAGCTTAAATGATAAGAGCTTAAGATCTATATTGCACACTGTACAGACCTCAGAGTAGTTCCCCTCTCTGGCTAGCAGGTAGATAACTTGGTACTTCAGTGCTTCTGTGCAATGAAGGTCTGCATCTAATGCTCTGTTAATTCAATGAGAAAGTCAATACAAGCCTTTGGATGTATAACAATATATGGTAAAATTAATTGCTTCAAAACACTAGCATCTAAGTCTGAAAGTAATGGAAACATTTCATTTCTATTTCAAACTTTGAACTCATGTTATAAAGTTTAGCTAAAATTAAAATGTTAGAATAAAGGAAATCTATTAAGTTCAAGCCTATTCTATCACTGTAAATTCATCAGTTATATTTGCACAAAAACACAAATACAAGTACACAAGTACTAACACAAATACAAGTACAGGCATTACCTTTGAGCTGTTTCAATAGCTTGATCCCAGTCCTGGAGATTGAGTTGTAGTTTCATTTTCTCAATCAGAGCTGGCATGAACCCTTGATAGGTCACAATCAGCTGATTAATTAGTTCTAGTGCACCAGTAAAATTGTGTCGGGACTCCAGGTACTTTGCCTTTCCTAACAAAGCATTTATATCTCGAGAACCATCCATTCTGTAAAGAAGTTTTAAAAATAACCCTCCATTTCATAAAATAAATGATAGTAAATATAAGCACTAATTTTTGCAAAGCTGAGGTTGGAAATAGGTTGCACCGACTAGGTTACACTGAAAGCTTATCATCAAAAAATGTACATCATCTCTCTAAAATCTTGTCTTTAACTGACTAAGCTTTAAATCACTTGTTAATAAACTGAAGGAGATAATAATGCAAAACAAGTAAACTTAGCATGTAATGTCTAATTTATATGATAAACTTTTCTGCTTCCTTAAAATATGAAAATACCCTGCACGAGAAAACATATGCAGATGATATAAAAGTACTTTCTGATTTTACTCACCCAATGGCATCATCAAAATATTTAATTGCTTTCTTTGCCTCTCTGCCACTCAACAATTCAATCCATCCTTTGGCAACAAATCCCTGTGTGAATATAAAGTTTTAAATAAATTTCTTACAAGTGTACACTTATTTTCATGGAATAAATAAATTATTGCTGCATAACCTGTAAAAATAATGAAAAAATCTAATGAATCAGTAACTTCAAAGCAACACTGCATGCAAAACATACAAAGAAATACAAATTTACAAATCTTTGAACCTGAACTTGGAATGTTAAAACAAAACAGATGGGTGGCTTACATAATACTTTATAAATGCTGTGAAGTCTGTTTTCTGTTAGTTATAAAACAACTTTATCTATTACACACAACATAACAATGTCTACATGTAACTCACACACCTACACACACAAAAGCATGTTACTATACCGCCTCAAACTTTGTTGCGAGGGGATAATAAACAGCGAAAAAATTGGAAAAGGGGTATAAATAAAATAATTTGACGATTTCCTGTTGATTTTTTATTTCATATCATTCATGACGATCTCTTTTCTTACCTCTTTAGTGGTGGCCATTTTTAGCATTCTGTCAATGTATTCCCTGGCTTTGTCTGGTTTGCCATTCAATAACAGAAACAGTCCTCCATAGTACAAACCCTGAAGTGGAATTAAAAGAGTGAAATACATACCAACAAGTAGATAAAAATAACAAACAAAAAGTACCTATCTCTACTGAGTCTACTCTTACATAAGAACCTTGACAAAATATTTACAAAATGAAATACTGTAAAATCACATATTTTCATAGGGTAATTTTTTTTGGGTTTCAAGAAAAACTAACGGTTCAAAGGGATTGAATTTAGTAGTTGAAAATTTGGCAATTAGTTATATTATATGATATATATTAACCATTTCATGGTGACATGACTTTGTGGGTTTCCTCATACAGCAAAAACAATGAAAATTACCCCCCCATGAAAATTAGTGATTTCAGAGTATAAGTATTTCATTATATAAAAAACTAAGTATTTCACTAAATAAAAAAAAAAAAATGATAAAAAATAATATTTTTTTAAATGATTAATTCATTTTGAATTCTGGGTGTTTCTTCCTCACCATTTCTCCACTTTGTTTTCTCTCTTCTTTTAGTTTGGCATCTAACTCTTGAACAGCCTCTCGATCTACGAAAGAGAAGAACCCGAATCAGAAGAAAGAACCAACTACAATGCATATTTCCTGAAAATGTGACCGATAGAAATAAAATTTTCTTTGATCTTGTCTATGGAATTGCTGATTTAAATGGATGTATAACGAATAGAGTGTTCATTAAACAATTACAGTATGCAATAACAATAAATATAAACTCACCAACAGATTGGCTGTGCTTGTGTGCATAAATCAGAGCCATTGTAGAGCAAATATTAACATCTCTCTTGTCTTTCAGTACATCAAGCTCACGGATTCCTTCTTGGACACGACCTGCAGAGAGATTTTTTTTTTCAGATAAATATATCTACTAATTTGATTTACCGGTATTGTTACAATCATTTGTATGATAATAGCAAGCATATGTTAATGCATTGGAAAAGAAGAAATTGATATTAAAACTGCACATCGTTAATTTTTTTAAGAAAGAGACTGTGAGGGAGTTCCCAAATTTTCAAGATGATACTTCCACAAATCCCCAAAACTGAAAATAACTGATACAACATTAATACATTGATGCCATCTTGGGGAATCAATGAATAAAATATGTGCTACCTCTTTAATCTTTATACAAAATATGTATGTGAATGCATCTTGGCTACATAATCGCACTTTCATTATCTATAATCAGCTGATAACTTCCCGAATCAATCATTTCAAGCTTAGAGATGGCAGTTTGAAGACAGAAGAGCAATTTAAAATGATATTCATGAATTCATTGTGTATTTTCTTCATTCAAATAACATGTAATTGTAAAACAAACACATATTTCAATGTCAACAAGAATTTGGAAGTTAGCAATTGAGTTCATGTGAAATCATTGTCTAGATTTCAGGTTAAGGACATTGGCAAGTCACGGTTATCCGGAGAAAAAAGGTTTATATCATGGGTTTATTCACTTATAAAACTGTAATTGAGAGTGATCTCCCGTGTAGAATTCTCTATGAAATGAAAGCCAACAAAGCGTATTTTACAGAGGTAAACAAAAACACATGTGCTTCCTTGAACGAGTAGAATCATCTCTATAGCTAGAAAGAAAAACGGTGATTGTTTTGTTATACATGGGACAGACAGTAAACAGTGGTCAACAGACCGTTATTTAGCGTATACTCATAATGGGAAGGACAAGATATGACAAATGCCGAGAACCTGTAACTGAATGAGGTCGTGCGAAGGAGGCACCATTTACATGTACAGCAGTAACTGTAAACAAATATTTTAACAAATCTATGCCAATATTTTTATGAAAATTTGTTTCCAATATGATAAATTACTTAACATAAATAGTCAAACAGTCTTTGCCATTATAAATACGAATTAGATTCTAAGGGAAGTAACTCTAAAATAATGAACAGTGTTGCTAGATCTGTGTCATGTTTCTAAATTTGTGTTTTCAGTCATGATATTTAGATATGATTGGAAATGGGGATACAATAATGTATATAATATATAAATTTTCTGAAATGACTGGATTTTGGAAAATTTTTATGGTAAAAAATTAAGTACGTCCTTTTTATCAACATTTTACATAGGAAATGCATTGAGAATTGTAAAAACATTGATTTGACAAAATTTAATAAGGAAGGGTGGCTTGGTGGGTTAAATGTACCAGAATATAACATGTTTATTATCATTACACCTGTTCAAGAGTTCTTGAAAAAATCTATACAAAAGCCAGGAACCTTTCCAATGTCCTTAACCAGATCGTAGTATTTAAAAGTTACAATGTACTTGCTTCAGTGTTAAGTTGATACACTTATAAATACATTATGTACAAATGGAGTGAAATATGTGACTAATATAACAAACCTTGTAAAATAATAGCATATGCCCTAAAGAACTTAAGGACAGGGTCGTTACTATACTTCTGTAGGCCTTCGACGGCCGCATTTTCCATGTGACAGTAATAATTCTCCCTGCAGTAGTAGGAAATCTTTCCCTAGAAGAGATGTCCTTTATGTGAAACTTCCAATTAAAGAAAAATTTACACTATGAAAAAAAAGTTTCTGTTTGAATGATCACTAAATTGATGTTTTACATTTCAAAAACTTGTTTAGAGATATTTTAAATATTTGTTTATATTGAAATAAAAAATTATAAAATAAGTATCTTCGGAAACATTTACATTCTGAATAATAATTATAAAATCTTTATGAATATTGAATAAGCAAAATGTATAGAGGGAAAATACACTGAGGAAATTCGAAATGAATATAACATTACCACTTTCTACAATGAAAGATAGTTGATTTCCACTTTCACTGGATAAAATATTTATTTCATATTATTGAATTTACGTACTATTATCGTAGGATCTGTATCCACCATCCTGGCAGATTAAATTAATGATTTCTAAGATCTATTTTGCCGCAAAACTGTTGCTGTTTGGGAATTTCTCTCTGCGCATGACTTGAAAAAGTTTATCTTCCGGTAGGTCAACTTCGTTGTTCAGAGAACTGAAAGGGATTGTTTTCAAGTACAGTGATATAATCTGAGAGTCATTTTTAAACATGCTGTAAATGATATTCATATTCTTTTAAAATATCTAAAGCAATCACTTAAAGCGATAATGATAGATAAACTTTCATATTTAGAGTATTTCACAATGGAAAATTTATATGAAAATTGACTCTCCCTTTCGATTATTCAACTAATCGCACCATGACAATTATTACAACAAATCCACGCTTCCGGAAAGAACGCGTGTTAATCCCAATTAATGACCATATTGTAAATATTGACATTTAAGAAGAATCAAAATATGGCATTAAAAATTGATGTAAATAAAGGTCCTCTCACCTTGAGACATGATCGTAAGTATTAGGAATTTTAAACAAGAAAAATTATAGCATAGATCAATAAAAAGTTTTTAACTAAAGACAAGTTAAAAGTATATACTTTCTTTAAGTAGTTGTAGATTACCTTGAAATTCCAGAAAAATGAACACTTTTCTGGAAAGTGAAAGCAGAATTTTATTTCTGATTTTTAAGTTAAAGTTTGGAGAAGGAATTAAAAAGAATATATATTAATATATTAAACAATAATCCTGAAATAATTTTTATCATAAAATATTTGATTTTTCAAAATAAATCACAGTATTGCTTGAATTTAAAGTAGTCAGGCACATTCTCTCTTTTTAAAAAAGAAAAAAAAGGTAATACGAACTGAGAAACAATTTTCCAATGCTAAGAGCAAAAGTGTTTAAATTTAAATTTATTTTGCTTCCAGGGTAGTAGAATACACAAAGTAGATTAGCCCCCTATTGTGTTGACATAATGATCAGTGATAAAATTATCTTCCTAACCCCCTGCCAAATCCCACGAACAAACCCTCACAAGACACAGAAGTATTTACTTGAGAATTATAATGACATAACATCGCAGACGGTGCGATATTATATACAGGTTCGCTTTATCCATTATATTGAGATCGAGACATATATACTGTGTCTACTCTCACTATAGCATCATATTGAACGATGTTTTAAGTTTTTAAAGACTATATAAATATTGAAAGCAATAATTTCGCTCTCAGTTTGTGTAACCAAGCCCTTTTAGCAAATAAAACGTAAAATTGTTTTAGTGAGGAAAGGGTAAGGAATATGACATTTTTATTGATGGTGGTAATGTTTTTATAAGTTTTATGTCACAATGTTTAATTGAATAATTGAATAACTGACACAGCTTTCTTTAGATATGCACAACTGCTTATATTAAAGTGAAGACTCTATTCTACTACAGAATCAAATTCTGTAAGTTTTGATATATTCTTATCTTATTGCCAAAAAAATCCTAAATACATGTAGAGAGAGAGAGAATTGTTTGTTGTAAGCTAAAAATTAGGGCATTTTGATATGCAATTTCTTATTCTGATAATCATTTAAATATGCCATTCTCTTAGTCCACCAATCCTACGATTATTAATCTGGGACAGCTTCATTCATTGATACGCAGACTGTCTTTTGCGTTGGCAAGTACAATTTACATAACCTGCAGAAACAAATTCTCTGACACAATGTAACCCATTTAGCATTCCTTTTCTCCGAAGCAATGTCTATAATGTGATGCTAAGTTGATATCGTCAATTATTCACTGATCATGAAAGAATGATTAGATGACCTCTTTCTTCTAATCAATATGATATGTTTAATTTAATTGTCATCCAATATCAAGTTTATAGGGGGGCTGCTGTCAAAAATCTATGTTAATAAATACATGGGTCGAAAAAAGCCTATTTAATCAATATCCAGCCATGAAGTAGAGTCATTGTCTCCACACGCTCAACTGGAATCAGATATCGTTCCATTGTTTTATACAGGGTTTTAAAAAAAAGACAGAAAAGCCAATGCTTTGGTTTTATCTCTTTACTTTCAATGATAATTTCTAAAAAGACACAATGAGTTACTTTGGAATGTGATTAAACAATAAATTTTACAAAAGCGTTTTTGTTACACTGGATCAATATTTTTGTCTTTGCCTTTAATTCTTTTCAATCCTATAAGTCGACATATATTCATTTAAAAGATTCCTTTCGTAAATTTGTTAGGCCTATATTTTTAAATAGCATTTAATTTCAAATGTACACAAGGCATATATTTATGAATAAGAAATTTTTAATGGGTAAAAAATATGGTCCTGGCGAAAGATTAATAAGTTAAAATGTGAGTTAAACCACATTCACAGAATTAACAGATTGCTATAAAACATTAACTCCCATTGACAACAGAATGGCGATGTATAAGATAGATTATTTAAATGGTTAGTTAGCAGTTTATATTCAGAAGTCAATATTTAAAGTAGGAATATAGTCCTCGCTTTCGCATAGAATTCAGGAGGCTATTTCACTATTAGTTCAAACACTTCACAGACTTTTCCTGTTTTTACCAACATTGACCAATTCCGTACATTTCCCGTGGCATTTAACCAAACACCGTCTTTATATTTTCTTGTTGGCAAGCAATCGGTGTTTTGAAGCAACGCTAGATTGTGTGCGGTGAAAAGGGATTTGATACTTTTTTTAAATGTGGAATTAACTTTCTTTCTACTTTAGTGGTTACAATCGGAAAAAAATTGGGATTTAATTTTCTGGGTGCTTATTTATTCATACCAGCTTTAATCATAAAATTGAAGTGAAGGAATACACACATAGTGACGAAAATGGCATTCGTTTTAGCCCCAGAACGTAAGTAACATAATGAAAAAAAAATTCATTTTGCTTTGAATAAAACATTTTGAAGATTTAAATTAATGGTTGCTAAGGTGATCAGAGTAAACAAAAATCCCCAAACAAGGGGGAAATAATAATTTAAAAAGTTGCCAAATCAATTTGAAGTAAAATTTCAAGATATACTCATCGCAGTTGAAACAAAATAAAATCTCTTTTTGGGAAAAAGATATGAATTAAAATGACGTTGAATGATCCTAGATGTTGCTACATGTATGTTGATAGCAATACTAAGAGGATTGGCATTATTAAAAAAATATCCTAAAAATACAATTCTATGAAGCTGCCCACTAAGCTTTATATAGAAAACGCAGCTGGAGAAGCTAGAAGTATTAATAAAGCAGGCTTTTTAATACTCTCTGGCCGAGAAAAAAAGATATATTTGGCTACATTCATATTCTAAACTTGGATCATCGAAATGACATTTTATATCAATGATTTTTAAAGTTGAAGTATGATACTAGCATCTAAATTATTCATTTATGGTACGAAGGTACTTTGGAACAAAACCACTGAACTCTCTGATTGTTTTTACGATTCACGCCTTTTGGACTTAAAATTACAAAAGTTGAAAAGTTGCAAGACTCCAACCAATCGTATCTTCCTGAAAATGATAAACGTATTCAAACTAATCACCGTGACTATATATCAATTTAAAAAAAGTTCCGCTCCGTCAACCATTATAATTAATATCTATCTCCTTTTTGAAAGTTTCGGTTTAATCAAACTATCAAAGATTTATTATTTGATCGATTGTTGAAGTCAATCCACAGAATAGATAAAACGGAGCATTGAAAATACTCCCCCAACTGTTTGAAAGTTAAATGTGTAGGCAAGTAACTTGTTTAATTTATAAATATCACAAATGTTCAATTTTTAATATGTCATAATAGCAAAATTTCACCCTAGCAATACAGATTGATCTGTTTAAAAAACTCTGAAGCACCCCTACTTCTTATCTAATCTAATGTGCCAAATTGGGGTATTGGATTTAAATCTATATTTTATTTCCTATACGACAGTGGACAATTTAATCTGGTTAAACTTGGCAAATTAGCAAAAACTATAGGAATTACCTTGACTCATAATAAATGATACACAGAGGTAGAACTCATAGAATAAAGTAAAATTATGTGGAACAAGATTTAGTTAAATACCGTTTTCAAATTGAAACTAAGGAAAAGAAATGAGAAATCTCAGTTTTCGTATCGTAAATCCATAAGTATATCAATTCCAGCAAAAGTTATTTTAACATTAGAAGGGTAGGAGGGGGGGGGGGGGGCGGTCTCATACTCAATATCTCATCTTGCATATATATGTATGCATAAATACTTCAAACAAAAGTTATTTGAATATTGGAGGGGCAAGAGGGAGAGGGTGTACAATACATTAGTAGGAATTCTTTTTGCATGAATAAGATTTTCCATTGAGTGAAAAGAGGGGAATTCAATTGAATTGTTTTCTATCGTTTAAAAAAAAAAGAGTTTTGACATATTTGTTTAACCATTGTGAAGAAAAAGAAGAGTATATAAAATATACACATATCAGTTTCACCCTATCTTTGTTCTCACTGATGTGCATGAATAATGAGGTCCAAAATTTATCATGAAAGTATACTATGGAGTGTTTGTGTTTATTGAACACATAATCCTTGCACCTTAAAAAGATTTGCTCATTGTAAAATTTTCATTTTCTCAATCTTCTTATAGTGCAGCTTAAGTTATTGGCAATCGCACACAAACTGAAGTTGCATTATAGTTCACCTCTGGCCATAACATTTATTCATATATTAGAATATTTTACTATTATATGCCTTACAGTAGTTGTCCGGGAGTCTACTAAAAAAAAATGAATATTTTAATCTTTCAGTTTTGAAGGGATATGTTTTAGTTGGCTCTGTAGAAAATTAGTGATATAAACTAATTATCAAGGTGAAAGAGATAAATATAGATCAGAGTTTGGGGTAAATTCAAATTGATGTCTGAAATTAAAAAAAAAACGATGGCAGCCACTTGAGGGAAGAAAAAAAAATACCTGAGAATGTTGATGGATTTTGAGGGAATAAAATCAATTTCAGTGTAATGTCACTGGTTCATAGAACTTTTGTTCAGTGGATTGTCGAAACCATTGAGATTTACACGAAGAGGATTGCTTTATGATGTATGATTTTAAATGGAGGCTAGATTCAATTTTAATCTCAAGCAAACTTGGAACTCTTTTAATCAAATAGGTAAACTGACGTAATATCTAAGTTCTCTATACGTGTTTTCAAATTAAAAGAAGGCATTTGGGACCTGAATATCCAGTATTAGGAAAGTGATTTATAGAAACATCTGAATATGCTCAATGATTCTTTGTTAAATGTGGATTTTAATATATCCTTCACTGATTCGTCAACCAAATATACAAGACCCCTTCTGATTGCATCTGAAAGAATTTGGCTTAATAGCAGACTTTATATTATTGATCATATAATGTTAGGAACAAATCACTTTTCACGCCATAGAAACTCTCATGTTATAGCCGCGCCACCCAGTGAAATGTCGTTCTCCGTTCTATTTTGTCGGCTAAAAATGACATTCGGAGACAATATGGGGTTCATTGATTTCTGCATTAATTACCATTCACATTTGAAAGCAGGCTGGGGTCTCCTTGGACACAAACAATCAAATCTCAGAAAAGATGGTTCATCTCCACATGCTCTGATTTCTGTAATAAAAGACCTCCACTTTACCAATTAGTGACTTTTTCCAAATTATCAAATGTGTAATTTATTTGTTTAGTCGTAATCATACAAAAATTGTAAGGTTATAAGATGTCATAATTATATAATGAATTTGAGTATCCACTTAAATATTACATACTAGTATATTTTTAAATGATAATTCTGACCTACTTTGAGAAATCCAGATTTGACTGTATATTTTAACCCTCTTCAAGTAATCCCTGGTTCTCAGCGTATTACTGTACAACATTCTGAGAGTCAACTGTATATCATGACGTACAAGTAAATATGATTTTCAATTAAATATACCACTTTATATAGGCTTTTGGAATCAAGGTCCTTTTCATGCAGTTAGCGTCTGTATACATACCTGTATATGCTTATTATTTTGCATTCAGATTTATATTTAATGATTTCACTTCGTGTTATCAAACTTACACCTACCATATACCATTAAACATTATAGCTTTTTGTCTCATTTTCTTACATGGGAAAAATTGGCAAGAAATCATCAGACACCTTAATTTAAACATAACTGAGCAGTTTGTGTATATAGGATTTACACAGTGCAGGATTGCAATTGAATTTGGATTGATTTTCCATCTTAGATTCGTTTAATAAATAATTGTTAGCTTTTCATTGATATTTACAAATTCTCATGTTCCACTGCAGAAAATTGATTTTAATAGTGCACCAGTAATTAGTTGCATGTATTGAACAGTGTTAAAGGGTTATCCTGCTTTTCGTTTGATTGAATTTTGAAGTTTTTGAAGTTGAAATACGTTGTCATGAAATAGCTTTTCAGAAGTCATATTTAGTAAACTTTAATAAGTCATTAGACTGACCCTACTGCGTAGTCACAAGAAGTATTTTCGTTAAAGATCAATGCGAAGTGAAATTCCATTCCTAAACTTTAAAGCCAATAATTATGTTAATAATCTTCATTAATGTCCTAGATTTTGCGTTTTGTTAATTTTAGTTAAGATTGTTGGCTGCCTCGACCGTGTCCCGACTTCCTCTTTATTATGACTACAAGGGAAATTCTTGAATATGGTAGCTATGCTGTCAAAATTCCAATTTCCTGCCCCTTCAGACTCTACCTTACCCTACAATAATTACAGCGTTTCCAAATTTCAAAATATAATCTGCTTCCACAATATTGATCTATAACCCCAAAAGAGTCAACCTAGTTGATAGAGCAATTAGATGATTGTTTAACCTTTTCCAGATATCTTTGAGTGCACATAGGCACTCGACCCTATCTCGTACTGTTGTTAAAAACATAAAAATGAATCTACTTGGTGACAACGGGTCCACTTTCTACAAGTATAGAGCAATTTAAACAATTAAAGACCAGACTTTTCGAAAGGCAATTGAAATCAAACTTTAAAATCTGTAGGACCCTCTAAAAGGTACATCTGAAGGTAAAAACATTTTCCAATAGAACCATTCACATTGAAAGGACAATTGGATATTATGTGACCATTTCGAGTCATAAAACAATTAGCTGGTTCATATTATATGAAAGATTGTAGCTATGAAATCAATTCAAAATACGTACCAGAGCTTTGGTTAATTGTGCTGTACCTAAGAACTTTGGGGGTGTACATGGATACTGAAATGGGATATAAGGTTCAAGGACAGAGGTTATCAATCAGTTATTTTTTTCTTTAAGATTAAGGACATGTAATTCAGTGCGTATTTTGTGCTCCACTTTGGGGGAATGAGTAAATGCCTTATTGATCAACCTGGCTAAAAATCAATTTTAGAAAAAATGAAAGTGTTTGAACCCTTTTTTCTGACACTTCTTAGTTGAGTTTTTGATAAGATAATGCATGAACTTAGGTCATTTTTTGATAGTTTATATCAAAAGTCACGACAAAAGCCAGATTTTATGTGTATTTGTTTGACTTGAGTATTGAGTGATAACCTGGAATATTTTTAGTGAGGCAAATACATGTTTTATAGGAGACAACTCATGAAATACAAAAAAATTCCTATTTAAGATTCAATTTACTTCTCTCTCTCTCTCTCTCTCTATTACACAATCAATCAAACAAACAAAATGGAAAAAAAAATACAAATGAATTTTATAAATATCCTCTTTTCTTATAGCAGCTAGGTAGATCGTGGAAATTATTGAGAGTTCTTCCCCTTTTCGACACGTGTTGCCAATATACAGAAGGATTATCGGATTAGTATGTTGATTACATAATCCAAAACTATTGACAAGATGTCTCGTTCATATCAAATTGCCAAACATGAATTACAGATTATCCACCCTTAAACAACGGACTTAAGTTATCAACTCTTATTTTCCCCACAATATATTCCAAACCATTATTTTATCTTTACTTACCTCTTGAATTACAGGTATATAGTAATGCACTATAACTTTGTAATTCATTCTTATTCATTAATGAAAGCAATGAAGCTTATTATATGTTGATAAACAAAAATATCAATGCTTATTTAATGGACAAAAATTAAAGTACAAATATTTGTTAATAACGTACTTTACAGACAGATTTAAATTTCAGATTGTTTATTTTCATTTTTCTTTTTACTCAGATTTGATTTGAAAAATAAGTTATAATGATAGGTTCTAAGAGTTAGACTGAATATTTCCTAAATGCCTCAAAGCTATGATTGTATCATCAACAAGGGTGCGAGACTTTAAAAAATCAATATTGTATCCAGGTACCTGATTTTTTCAGACCTCATTTCTAAAACCCTCAGTTACCCAATAAAGTCTCGACCCCGACCACTAATTAATAAATAATACAGGTATTTTGTTTTTCAGTGTTTGTGCTGATGACATATTAAATGACTAATTAAGAGGTATTGATAATGTTATGGAGAGTTAACACATGATATTTAAAGTGTAGATTTCAGACAGGTGCAAACATGCCCCCTCGTCTATGCAGGTAAATCGTTGTATACAAAAGTTTTACACCCCTGGAGTGTAAACAATTGAGGTAACTATACAGAATTAGTACTAAGGAAGATCACTATATTACTATAACGACTTATATTTATGAAGTACCACTTTTGTGGTAGGGATTGATTTTTCCATTTGTGCACTTTTAGAGGTTTTCATACCGAGGATTTCGTAGTTCAGTGTACACATGTTTTATCGAAGTGTTGGATTTAGATAATACAATCAAACTGGTGGGTATAGATTTTTTTGTATGGTCGCAAGTTTTCATTAGATATCTGGCAAAATGAAATATATATCGATTATTATCAATAATTCTGCACAGCAATTTTTTAAAAATCGCACAGGGGTATATTTTATTGGGTTTCGAATAATGATGTAAAGAGCATGGATACCAAACTAACTAGGTCAATTGTACGGGAAAAATCTTTTCTCTTTATCAATTGCTTTTGCGTCTGTCTTTACAAAGGTATAAAATTCCGTTGAAATTGACGTTGACAATAACTTTTACACCACTTTGACACAAAAATAAAATTCTTTAAAAATTTAAAACAGAATGAAACATTTAAAGTACATGTATATGATGACCTATTTCTATTAAATCAGTTGAATTGATCTCCAATATGATGTTATGAATTAAGAATTTGTTTGCAGTTCCAGTTCAATGGGAAGAAAAAAATCTTTTTTTATTAATTGACCAGTAACTCAATTTGACTCTAAATTTTGCACTGCAATAAAAGGTTTGTTCTTGATCAATTTATTGTTGAAAAGTGGCCATAAACAAGTTATAATGTCTTAGTCTAAGATCATTTAATTAACACTTTCCTTTACTGAATAATGGTCCCATAAGAAAAACAGACCCACTGAGCTTAGCTTTTTTAATGTGTGATGTTTTTATTGTTTTGCACATTTTCACAATTTGAACGCCACAGGTGCGTGAAGATTCACTAGTTCACCGCTTGGTGGAGCTGCGGCGGCTTGAACGCCACCACATGGATGGGATTTTGGGTAATATGGTCGCCACTGCATTCTACTTTGAGTTTTTTTGTGCACTGTAGTTGGAGGTTTTGTTTAGTTTTAGCTTATTTCGCAGCTCTCAAAATTGATTTTATATTCTGTCATTTTTGTTGCATATCATGAAAAATTCATAAGAGAGTGTTTGGTTGCATGGTAACATGTAGAAGTGAGATGTTTTCGGTATGGGTGTAAATTCATTTAATTTGCATGAAAGCATTCTATAAAACTTCAATATTTTTAAATTCAAATATTTCTTTATAAAGTTTCAATTCTAAAAGTAGTAAATTAGCAGCACGTAGTATTCTAACATAACACTCCGTGAGGTTACCATAGCAAACTTTGGAACTCTTTCGTTTGAAGACGACCTATATTTAAATTCCAAATAAATTAAACCATTTTGTTTCAATTTTGATCCAATTTATTCTCTATGTTTGCTTGTAGATTCGGTTTCAGAATTCAATTCAAATATTTAATTTGAATGTCCCTCTAAGGCATATAGAATCCGATATCTGTTTAACTTGTTTCGTTTCAAGCCAAGGTGAATCTCGCGTCTAGACGAGAACTGTCCGATAACTGGCCGCATATTTATCTTAAACTTAGATTGCCCGGTGATAATGGGTTTTGACCATCCAATATAATTATTTAGCTATATGATTTTTTTTCTATTAAAATCCTTGTGGGGGAGCACATTGAAATATCAAGGACACTTTGCTTTGTTAAAGGTTCCCACTAGGCCACTGCACGTTTACGAGAGAGAAAAAAAATCTTACCGAGTACTTCAATCGAGCTGCAAATCGATTCTAGATCAAACATTGACACCTTTGATAAGATTGTAACACTTGTATCAAGATCACTGTTGTAAGAGGCTTGAAATGTTTTATATCTTAATTTTGAGTCAAAGCACAAGGCCTACTCACTATTTGCTGTTGAAAATACCCATGCCTAAAAGAATTTAATCTTGTTTTAATATTATTTTTTTTTATTTGAGAGAATGACTTTTGTAACAAACAGTCAGCAAGTCAACAAAATTAGAGAACAATTATTACGTAAAATCAAATGGCTATTAATTGATTTTCTGTAGAACTATCACCTATGCATCCAAACAATCTAGTAAGTAAAAAAAAAATACATGTAGATCGTTATAACACCTCTCTCCCGTGAAAGGAAACTAAATCACTAGTATAATATAAACGGGTGTGCAGACTTAGTGCGTGCATTCCCATTTCCAGACATTATCTACAAAGCTATTACAAGATAAACTCTGTCGCGGATTTCTGGTCGCGTCTTCATTGACAACAATTTGAATTGGTGTCAATGTCTTTTTAAAATCCATCTGTATCTTATCATTCAAGATCAACAACGCACACATAATGCTTCAACAGCATAATTAACTACGTTTCTGAATGGGGAATGTGGAATAATTGTTCATGATTGATAATCTTATTTGTACCCTTATTGCATGTTAATATTGTAGTACGATATAGTCTCCAACGATTCTCTCTACAACTTACATATATTTAGATGATGTAACTTTGGAATCTTTTGTTTTTTTCTGACCATTATCTAATTGTACAACATTGTGAATACAATGAAGAAACTTGTGATGCACAACTCAAAAATATACAATGATATGTATATGTAGCAGTATGACATGATTATAATGAAGTAATTTTGAAGCTGTTTGATCCTTACAATAGAGATTTCATTATATCTGAGTTCCTTTTAAGTGAGTTCTACTGTATTGGATATCTTTCACATTCAGGGTTATCACTGATGCCCTATATTTTTTTTTACAAGTGTTGTCTTGACAGCTGGGGACTTTGCTGTTCTGAAAAAGGGTCGACCTTTATGCTTTTTTTGCTGGATATCTTATCCTATGAATCCAAATATTAAGTATCAGGTACTCGGCCTTGTTATCATGAAAGTACATGTAGAGTTACGTATTACTTGTTGAAATACCTCTAGTTCCCTGTCAACATAATGACTATCCAAGATTGTCTAACCTAAATACTGTAGTTGTAGTTTCAAATACCTTAGAATAAGGATGGGTGTTGATTTACATATGCTTAATTACTTTAACATGATATGCTACAGACCAATAAAGTTTCAACGTGTGTAAAAATCTCTCTAAATGAATGATGAATGAGAGAACGACACCTTCTTATCTGCTAAAACCTTTTTATTTCATTGTTGAAATAAAGACTTGATTGCTTGCAATAAATGGCTGTAGGTCGCATGCAACAACTATTTACTTATTCATAAAATAATTCAAATAAAATCTGTCTGGTTTTGAGACTTTTTACCAATCACAATTAAATTGGAAATTGTCAATCGAATTTCGAACACATGGTTTACTCGAAATGTTGTAATTTACATTTCTTCGTTTGTTTCATTGCCTCTTTGCAACTTTTCATTCCAGCGAGACCACGTGATTTGAAAACCTCCAATAATACCTCGGAAGATAATCCCTTGTATCAGGACTTCCGGTTCAAAGGTTATCCATCAGAGGGTTTTTTCAACCCCCACAATCCCCAATATAAGAGGAATTCGGCTGCTATGAATGGATCTGATGTGAATAGATATTTTGGAAAGTCACAACATTTTGATTCAGGTAATTTTCATTCACATGTGCACCCTGATATAAAATAGCAGGAAGTTAAATAAAAATGAGGTTCATGCATTATGGTTCTTAACTTCTTATATTTATAGATACAATATATGTTTCAATGTTTGAATTAGTAATTGATATTTGAAATTAATTTGTGCTATAATGTAGATTACTACGGTGAGTAAATAATCTGAGTATGTATTATAACCATTCTAACTATATGTAAGTAGAATAGGTAAAATATTAACAAATTTAGCAATGTGTTACAAATAACTTTTATGCTTTTCCTGAAACAAACATAACGTTGCTTAGTTAAAGATTTTTTAGACAATAGATAGGATGTAACATATTTTACAATTTTAATTTTTTATCAACACCTATATGTAGCCATTCTAGTAGTCAATCGATACGATATTTATTAAGAAATAGAATTATAGCATTACATGAATATACCATCGAAAATTTGACAATATGAAACATTAAATAAATTGAAGATTTCTATGAAGTCAAGCTTATTATTAAATTCCAATATGGCTTTAACAGAACCGGGCTTAATACGAGCCAAAACCGACCGACCCTCAGCAAGACCTCGTGCATCCCCGCCGCCTAGAGCAAATTCTCAAATGGAAAATGGTATAGCATCATTACCATGGTCACGTGAACATTTCGCTTTACAACTTCCGTAAACCCTTTTATGGTTCTTCTCTTTCTTTGAGCATTAATACATTTCTATTCCCTTTTATCTTTGACACAAAAACACTTGAATACCATGCATTCACATTCCAGTGCATGGAAGTAAGGTTTTATTCCTTTCGAAGAATGTTTAATCATTAATTCAATTCCTGGCTTTGAAGGGGGACACTCGAACATGTAAAACAGATTTACACGAGTGGCTTCTTTATAAGGTCTTTGTTCCAAATAGATTAAAGAGAAGAATCAGTTTTTACACACTTACCCGAAGTGAATGCCATCTTTAATATACCTAGTTACCCACAATTGCATGAAAAAACATCTCACCTTTCGTACTTGACTATTATTTCCAGCGTTTTTTCATATGAGGACTCGCTCCTCGACCTCTAGCAGTGTTTGAGAGTGTTATAAATTGACTTGTTGTGAATCTAAGGAAAATTCAAGTGAAATCACGATTACTCTTTCAGCTAGAAAGACAGAACCGGTTGCTCCAAAACCCCAAGCGCCTGAAATCGTTACCTACCACCCGGGTGATGGTAATAGAAGCTAGCTTCTTAGACCTGTGTGCTAGACTGCATAACTTGAAACTTATCCTGATTTTTAACTTTTTTTGCCTTTATTTGCTGTTTGATATAGCCACGTTCCACCCAGTTTTGACTCAAACTGTATTTAGATTTTATTGCATGATGGTTTTATTTTCCTTTTATTTATGATTTTATCATTAAATACATGGTATATATACTTTTTGGTTTTGAAAAACTTTTTTTATTATAAGTAAGACATTTAAAAAAAATATGTTGGAAAAAGTGGCAATGTGTACACAAAACCACTCTTACAATGAATAGTTTCCCTTTTGATAAAGGGAGTGAATGTACTTCCTTGAATTTCCTTATTTTCACTTTTTTGCATAGCTTGATGTGCTGATACCAATAATTCTGTTTTGAAGCTTACAAGAAACTGATTAATTGCAGAAAACCCAATGTTCCATTTGTTGTTAAAACATGTTAACACACATTGATAAACATCACTTTTCCATATGTTTCTGACGAATTCGTTCAAGTGTGATGACACCATTTCTCTAAAATACCCGATTTCATTCACAAATGCATATTAATATTTTTCATCATTATGTCTCAGACTAAAAAAGAATTTGCTAAAAGATATCCTCTCTCTTGAGAAAACCCTGATTTAACTGTTATTTCTCGCAAGGTTTTCCTAAGCAATGATATAAAACAAAATCGTTTCTTTACTTTTATAGCCAGGCCAAAGTTAGACGAGGGTCACAGGAGTCTCCAATACGGGTCAGGTGACCCACGAATTGAGGAATCCCAACAGGTGCGACCCGGTCCAATGAGAGGATTAGGATTTGACAACAGAGAGTAAGTTTCAGAAATTCGATCTTTCTAAATTAATTTTTTTTTAACATTTGCCCATCCTCAATAACAGAATCCGATGAAAGAAACATAAATATTGTGCTTCAGTAAAAAAAAAAAAATTGGTGACCGTGTGTATAAAAAATAGATGTATAGATGCTTTTATTTTGACGTTGTATAAACTCATCTACAAGAAAGAGTCATTGTGACGTCACAATGGAGTATGCGTAATGTAGATTTGTGATTGTGACGTCATAGTATATTCTCTTTCCATAGCGAGATCGAACGGGATAGATTACGAAGAGAAATGATGGATACTGAACAAGATCGGCAGAGAATCAAATATCAGGAACAGATTAGATTGAGAGATAGAGAAGACGAAAGGAAAAGGGTGAGTAGAATTTTGAAATCTCAGCGATAGGTTAGAAGCAGACCTTATTGCATACCACTTTGATTATATAGTATTGCATCTGTAAACATGGGTGGCAACTGATGTAAAAGATTTTTTGTTGATGTTTTTAGCAATACGACGAAATCCAGGAACAAAAACGACAGGTTATTCATATTTTAATTCTGTCTCTACATATATGTACGACTCTACTAGTATATATTGCTGTTTATGAATGTCTCTATTCTTCCTTTATTGCTTCAGTGTTTCATGTGGCTCAGCCGGTTTTTGAATATCGTTCTTCTTAGTGTATATCTATAAATACTGTGGAACACGGACTTCTTTTACTAAGTATAGATTATATATGGACGTTTGACTGTGGCAATACAAGTGTTACTCGAAAAAATTATACAAAGTTTTGACTTAGATTTATTTAGTAAAATGTGTATGTGTCGTTTTTCAGTTGACAATGCATTGCATTACCAAAGGAAGAAAAGTTTCTGATTCCACTTATATTACCTTTATCTTTTATCTAGATATTTATCTTAGTTGTAGTGACTTTTCGTAGTGATTTATTGTACACGGAAGTTGTCTTTTTTTCTGATTATTTCTCTCGTTATTAAAATAAAAATATATGTGGTCAGGGTTTTCATCAGTGTTGCATGAAACTTAATTGTCATTCGGCATTGATGCTTTTTTTAGGCAAAAGTATTCTAATGTGGTTAATGCAATAGTACTAGTTCTTTATTCTAACAGAAAGAAACACACATGGCCCTATTAACTTAAGCTTTCAAGAAAAGCATGGCTTAAAAACAACATGCCAACAAGAAAACTTGGCAATTAGGAATTTGCATGAGAAGCGCTGTTTTAATCTACATTAGAACAATTGCTGTAATTTGACTTAATTAATGCTTGTGCATCCTAACGTGCTCTCGATAATAAATTTTAGGATATGGAAATGTTAAAAAATTACAATCCTTGGGGGAGACCAGGGGGAGGAGCTCCGATGGTAAGTCCACCGGATGTGACGTGTAGGTCTAGAATAGCTTGTGTTATAAAGTGTCATATATACAGTAGAAAATGTAATTTTATTTTTGAAAAAATTTAAATATTTTACTTCATTCAAATATATTAAGAAATTAAAGTGATTGGATAGTCTTTTTATAGTTCAACTTTTTTCATAGTTAAATTACACACCAAAGCAAGCTTGTCTTTAATCACGAATTATAATCTGCACGCCTTATTAACACATTGTCCCGACTGATATGACCCAATTCCATCCAGCCAAAATATCCCCAAATCCTTTATTGTTACAAATAAATGCATTAGTAATCATAAATATGCGTGCAAGATTATGCTGAGCATATTTTTGCATGTCCATTCAATCTGTGCACACAATTACAGGCCGATGCCAGAAAGCAGAAATTTACCGAACATCAACTCGAACCACCAGAGAAACATGTATATAAAGATAAATGGGTAAGCATCTATGTGGTACGTCACTCTGATTATAATCAACAAGGGACACAGAAAGGGGGAGGGGGGTTATAACCATCGATATCTAACTTGGGGTACACGTATACGAGTAGAAATAATGAGGCTACATGTATGCCGTGCAGTTAAGCTTAGACTTCTAGGCGAATAAGGCACTTTTTCAAAATTATAACAAAAATACGTTGAAAGATTTATTTTATTTACGTTTTTAAATGAAGTGTGCAAAAGAGAGACCTTTCGAAGAAAATAGTTCTCTTAAAGTTTGGTTTCTAAGATCGGATTCTGTTTTGCATCACATGTTTTGTTCTCTAAACAGGATCCAGCATTCCCTGATTTAGAAAGGATTGATTTTAGGAAAGAAATAGCCCAGGTATCATTGTACAAAACGAAACTCTAAACTCGGTGACAGGAATATTTCTTTGCCGACTAACAGCATGCTTTTAGTCATAAAAAGTAGTTATTTTCATGCAATTCTAAGACCGTACAATAGATACATTTAAATATCAACGCATGGTTGCAATCCTCCTTTAACCTTGTCTGAATTCTGCCAATCATATAAATTGATTAAATTTGTCAGTTCCGCAATCAGATTTTGTGAAAACCAATATCTATTGTACAGGTTGCATTGGAATTCATAAGCTGTAATCATCTAATTCTCTGTCGGTGTCGAGGTGAAGTAAAGTCCGGATCTTTTATTGTTGTTCAGTTTGGGGTCCATTATATATTTTTTTCTGTTCATTCATCTCACGTAGAGATTTTGTCCTTCACCTTAATTTAATTATTTATCGTAAAAGGAAATATAACAAGGAAAGTTGTCCTTCTAGTTTGAAAACATTTTTTTGCTCTTATTTTTTTAAGATGTAGAAAATAAAAAAAGAACCACCCAAAAACAATTTCGTATTTTTACATATTATATTTCAAAAATAATGCTCTATCTTTCATGAATAGCAAGTCAAAGTTCTTGGATTTTAAAAAGATTTATACGACCTTTTGAAAGTTCTATTAATAGTTATGCAATGCATAAAGCCTTATATTACTTGCTTTTAATCTAACCTGTGTCATGGTATGTAATTGTGAAATAGCAGGGTTTGTAAGGCGATTAGAAGGTACTTATACTGGGCCAGTTACTAAAAAATAAAGTTTGTTTACATGTTGTTTTGCAGCCCACAGAAAACGAAAAAATGCTTGACATAAGACCATACGTACAAGTAAATTCCAAGTGTTTGAATTACATACATTTGCTGTGATTTTGTTTGTGAATAATAGTTTAATAAAAACAAAGTGGAAATAGATAACCGTCAATAACCTAAATTTAAAATGGAAATCGCTATGGTAGTGTATTTTGTTTATTTTTAACTTTTGCAAAAAGAAAACTAACACAATCCACCTCCTACTAACACACTTGGATATTTTAATTTATTTCCATTACACAGTAGTAACTTTCTACACCTAAAAACTGATAATAATTTAGTAATCCTAATATAATTTTCTAAATGAAAGATAAAACTTAAAACTGTATAAAGAATTGGTATTTCAAATGAAAAATTAAAGCTACGAATATTGATTTTTAATGTTTTATTCATTAATTGACAAATATCATGTTGTCATCAGCGAATAGAACGACTCCGCTCTGATTGTCTCGTCTTTTATCTTCTATTCTGTCTTCTCTTTAATCTTCTATTTTCAGCTCGATACCTGCACTATTTATATGTTCTTTCTTTTCAGCAGTTTGTTGACTCAGTCTTTCTACCGTACTTCATCTAACTCATCCCATTCTTCTTTATCTTTATTTAATTGCTATCTTTCTTTTTCACTTCCTGTTTTTTCTCTTCTTTTTCAGTATTTCATTTAACTACAGCTATCTCTCTATCATTTCTTTAATCTGTATCTCTCATTTCTCCTTTCTCTTTTCCTTCCTTCCTTCTCAACAGGATGATCAGAGCGATGATGCCAACAATCATAACAAATTTATGGAAAACTGGCAACTATTCGCTTATGACGACAATCCATTGCATCTGCGAGTTCATCCCGGCAAACCTACAGTGTTGCATGAATTGGTTCATAAATTTCAGGACAGACCTGGTTATGATCCATCAGGACCAAGAGATCGCACAAGGCTTGAACAGATGAAACGAGACCCAGGTAAGAGCAATTTCTATTATTATGCACCATCATTCTTTTCCATGAAAGTTAATATCAAACTAGTTTCTTCTTCCCTTCTTATAATAATGATTAAGTGTACGTTAAAAACATGGTTTGTTTCAAATCCTAGCGGCCAATGCGTCTCCAAAGGATAATTCTCCCCCCGCCGCACTGAGAAACGGTCAAAACGAACAAGGAGGGATGGCTCCAACTCCCCCTACAGGCGTAAGCTTGACAATAACGACAATCTTTTGATATTTTGCTAAAAATATGGGAAAAACCATATCTACTATTTATCGAACGCAGAATAGTCTTTGAGTCAAATTTCATCATTGATTACGAAAAATAATTGCTTCATTCTGTCATACTTCTTTCTTTCACTTTCCTTCTCTTGCCTATCTTTCTTCTTTCCTTCCACCTATCCCAGATTACTGGGTCTATAGTTGATCGTCTCGGAACCCCTGGGGGAGGTGCCCCTCTAAGAACAGAGTCCGGAAATCACGTGAAAACTCATATGACCTCTGCCAAAATACTCCGCTTTCAGGATCGCAGCAGACCGGAAGTAGAAAATGTCTTGCGATATGAAAAGGATCCGCAGGCGAAACAAGAATACGCTATGGATCTAAGTAATTTGATCTCTGTGTCGTTTGGCAGCGTTTTTGCAAAGTGTTCACTGCATGACCATAAAAAACAACAACAAATCAGCTTTTTTACAAGAATTTTTGCATGCAAGCTTTTTAATCAATGATCATTTTCAATTGCAACGTAGATAATTTTGAATATCATTACAGCAATAAGGTTTAAAAAACATGAAATGCAGTTACATTGTGCATTAATATTTTTGCACACATGCTTAAGCATGAAGCATGTTGCATTTTGAATAACCACGTTATCTATAAAAGAAGAATTTCTGATACTCAAATTCATTTTAAGAGTTATGTCAAGTTTACGATAAAAACACGGAAATGAGATTTTTAAATCATTTTCCTAGATCTAACAATTACTTTTACTGAAAAAAGTGATTTTATAATAAGCTATAGTTTTGATAAGATCTGAAACACTCGCTTTATGGGTTCATCCAGAAGTAATGTTACACCTTGAATAAATATTAAATAATCGTCCGTTTTTATATATTTTTTTTTTACATCTTTATACCCGATCTATTTTGTCTTTTGCTTAAAAATGCATGAAGATATATGGAATACTTTATAAAATATCCTAATAAACACAACTTTTGGTCTTATCTATCGCCGCACGACAAGAATCAAGCAAAGTCGTTATTCTCTCCGACACTCATGTCGAATCTGATTATAGTAGATTTATGCAAAAAAGGAAAAAAATTAAAAATAACACTTGGAACAGTTAAAAAAAAGTTTAATACTACAACTTAAAACAACTTAAAACTTTAAGAAGATTGTTAGCAAAATAGCAGAAAAGGTTGCAGGGAGTATTTAACAAAGTAGATGCAGATAAACTGAAAATGAAGCCGAAATTTAACTCCATAATGACGTCATTAATATTCTTGCTGTGCGGCGATATAAAAAAAAACATAACCCTATGTTTTCTTTATATCTTAAAATATATTGAGTAATCAAATAAAATTTTAAGGTAGAGATTAAAACAGAAAGGGAGTGTAGTATGTCAAATAATGTTGATAACACCTAATTTTGTTAAAGATGTGACATTACATCTAAATTTACATTTAGAATATAAAAAAAATATATTCCTTACAGAGAATGAATTCAGTACATCACAAAAAAATTTATTACCTAAAGGTCACTGTATGTAAATGTACAATAAAAACATGAAAAAAGATCATATCAAAAGTAAAATACATTGCTGTCAGTGGATTGCAGAGGATTTTTTTTTAAAAATGTCTTGTTAAGAAAATCAAATAATCAAGAGGCAATGGCAAAGAGGAACAGCTTGTAGTAAATATAGAAAAAGTATTGTATAATAAGAAACAAATGCCTTGTTTTGTAGATTTCCAACAGAAGCAGGATATGCTCCATAACCAAGAGGAGAAATTACATACTCTCAAACAGGAACTTGATCACGTCAGTATATCACTATGGCAACTGCTTAAACAAGCTTACTACTGTACCTTGATAATAAAGTATGATAAAAGTCAAAAGAAGTAACTTATTCTGTTTAGGAGAAAATAAATTGGAAAAAGTACAAATGATTAAATTTAATCGATCATTCTCAAGCTATATGCAATACGGGTAATAGTCTCAATCTGTGTTTATAACCACCTTTAGACTGTGTTTCTGCAAATAAAAATGTTCTTGTTTTGCATTTAGAGTTTCAGCTAGGTGCTTGATGTAAAAAATTCACAGATTTTAGTTGGACTGAATGGTTTTTATAACACTTACTTTGATTTTTACAGTTGAAAGCTGCAGCTGTCACACCTAGAAGACCAGGTAAATCATACTGCATGGCTGCAGACAGTTTGACAAGCATCCTTGCCTTACTAACTTCCATCTTCTTTCTCATTTCTTTTTAGCATCTGGACTTTTCCATCAATACTTCATTTCATTGCTTTCCTCAGCAAGCTTCAAGTAGCAGAACACACCAAGCATTTCATTTTGTTCATCTTGATTCTTAATGTCTTGATGTTCTTCTTTTGGACATTCATTTTCATTCAAGAAGATTCCTTTCCCTCTTTTTTTCTCTCGTTTCTCATATCTTTTATGTCATTATTTTCTCTGAAACCTGCGATCTTTCCTTGCTTCTTTTCTCTGTACACTGTATACATGTTGTTTCAGTGTGCTACTTTTCCATTTGGGAAGCCAGGAGGTGGTGCTCCTAATTTGTCAAAATCTGGCAAGTACACGCTTCTTCCTTCATCCTACCATCCTTGTTTTAAAAATGTTCATCTTTAAAAATAATTCATCTTGATGTATTTTTCTCTTGATTAAAAGTAAACGCAACCTTGCTTGATATCTTGTAGAGTTGGTTATTTTTTGTTTTTGCCTTCTCAAACTATTTTGATTTCTTTTGTCTCTTTTTGTTTTCTTAATCTTACAGTTCTCCAAAAACCTTTTTTTTTTAATATATATTCTGCATAAAATTATGATACACCTTCTTTTTTTAATGTTCAGTTACTACAAAAACCATTCATCTTTATTTTTTTGTAACTTCACTCTGCTTTTCCATCCTAATCAACTGGTCATTTCTAATTGATGTTTTCAACATAATAAGCTCTATGTTGTTCTTGCTTCTTAATTCACTTTCTTGCACTAATTCTACCGTCTCTCTTCCTTCTTTTCCTTCTCATAATACAGGAAATCACTTGCGAGTAAAAAGAAAAATTTATAATACTTTGGACACAATCGAACTTATGAATGTTCAGGCTAGAGGTATAGTGCACTCAACAATAAAATTGTTTTAGAAAAAGATGAATAATTATGTTTTATTGCATATATTTCAATTAATGTCAACAGAGTTCATACAGTATTTCATTGAGTTATGTATTATTTTAACTTTTTAACTTAATAAATATAATTAAACATTCTGATGATGTCTGTTTGTCTGTTTGTAGATTCTTTCCAAGAGAGAAGACAGGTAATTAATGATAGATAGATAATACCTGCATAGATATATATTTTAATTTCTGTGGGATACTTTTTCATAATTGGCGACAGGTCTTTCTTTCTTTCTTTCAATTCTTTTCTTTAATTCTACCATTCTTTCTTCACTGTCTTGATTCTGTTTAACTCTGTGACTTTCTTTTCTATCTTTCTTGCCTAACCCTCTCTGATTTAACAGTTTGATGAATTTGATCCTTGGGGAAAAGGAACAGGAAACCCCCTTAGAAATTCTGATGGATATCTGATGAACATCAGAAAATCCTTCAGGAGGAAAAAGGTAGCGTGTGAACTGAGACTTATTTCGTGTATACTGAAATTCATTTTTTCTGTTTTTTAAAAACAAAATTATAACCTTTTGAGAAGTGTTTTTTTATTTCATAATCCTTGAGTTAAAATCTAACCATGTATTTATGTTTGGATTGGAAAAAGGATATAGATCAAAACAAAATATATAAAAAAAATTATACATACAAAATCTACAATTGTATGACTTACAGTCATGTAAATAAGGAAGCTGCCTTTCTCTATTCTCTTCATTTATATATTTGCCTATACTCAGTAATTCCTTAGAAATGTTACTTATTCTATTCTTGATCTGTTTTGAGATGAACTTGATAATGTCTGCTTATTTTGACGTGATAGTTTTTGCTTTTCTGTTCTTTCATTATACATTTTTAAAAAAGAATTTTGTGCAAAGTAATTAGAAAAAAAATATATGCAAGAAAATTACATGTTTATAGCTTAAACTTCTTTTTACTCATAATTTTTTATTCAATATAATTTTTGGACGATTTTTTTTCAGAAATGATTTGTAATTTTTGTTTTTATTTTTTATTAGAATGGATACAACGACTCTTATGAAAGAGGAGGTAATCCCCGCACAGGTTAATATTGTTTTGATATTAACACTACCTTCACAACAACCTTAAAAGCATTCCTTGAAACCCATAGAATTCCAATCATTTGTGATATAAAAGTATAAATTTTAAAATGAAAGGGAAGTGGTTAATATAAAATACAACAGTAAATACTTGACAATGTTCTAGCAGAAAATTAAAGAAAACATCGACATTGATCAAGTGTTTTAAACAATGAAGTTAAGAATTATAATGTTTTTTTTTCTTTTTGATAAGCAGATAGCTATAGACGTAGTAAGAAAAATATTGTTGTATATTGTTTCTTTCAATTGGTGTTTTTTGTTTGACATTCATAATTTTAATAAGATCAGCCTAAAAAACAATGAAATTCAGTGATATAATTAAGGGCAATAAATTAATTTTTGTAATAATTGGAGTGAAAGTTAAATATTGAGACAGCTATATGATTCATCTAATTTGACGTTGAATCAAAATATTTAAAATATAATCCTGGTATTTTTTTTTACCTTAAGAGTCTCTATGTACTCTTTTGAAAACTAAATTAATATTTCAAGGTCTTTTAATGTCAATTTTATATCAATAAAATTGCATGCCTGTAGTACAATGTGTAAATGAAAAACATATAAGATAAATATATATTTAAAATGGTAATCGATAAATTACTATTAAATAAAGTGGTCATAAGATTTTACACAATTTCTCTCTTTTTTTAATATCGAAACTGATTTTTATGTACGATGCAGCAAAATGCTTTATTTGGATCACAGCTTGTTATCAATATATTGATACATATATAATTTATAAATATCACCACCCATTTATTAAAATATAATGCTTTTATTTTTATTTCATTTCTATACCATGTCACATATTTTAGTATTTTTTTTAAATATAATTTTGCATGTTGTACATTATCGTATGCTTACCATGAACATTTCGGAGTCAAATTGCTTTTTTGATAATACAATTTTGAATTACTTTAACCAAATTGAAATGCTGTGTTACTTACTTGCTGCTTTTTAAAACAAAATTACCAGATTTCGACAAAATTATTAAATCTTATTATTATGCAAATTTCTATCTTATTTTTGTTTATTTACTATATACAACCAGACTTGGAAAAGATAAATGTAATCTATGAATGATAAAAATTACGAGACTTTTTTTGAAAGTGGCGGAGAATAAATATGCTAGTCTTTTTTTCTATTTTTTCATGGGATTATAAATAACCCAGAGTCTTTTTCCACTCATAGCCCCTGAAACAAACCGTAGCGCCACCAACCCTTTTGAAGAGTATGACAATCTGGGCAGAATTGGAAAACCCAAAAAGCCAAACATGGAGCTGCATCCCATCTATCATCCTTTCGGAAGAGCCGGGGGCGGGGCACCAGTTAAGGACTACAGCGGCAAAATCAGCACAGTATTACACGGCCACTCAGATGTATGTTTAGCAAAAACAATTTTATTCCATTTTTGCACTTTCACTGACTCTCAAACCGTACATTTTTATTGGGAAGTTTTGTGGGGTATTTTAATTGAATTTTGGGGGAACGGTTGGTAGTTTTACCAAAATGTGTTTGTTATGATGGGGAAAATGTTACTTTAGTGTTATTTTGCTTCTACTAAATTTGCTTGCACCTATAAAATTTTGCGTTGTAAGAAAAAGATTAAAGCCAACCTTAAATCACATGCTTTTTGCAGCGGCATTATCTGCATAACAACGTAAGTATAAAACAGGACATACATGCACCCGGGTGTCATCTAAAGGTTTTCGTCAATTAGTGACAACATATCTTGAAACTGCCAGAAATGTTTTCTATTGCTATTTTGATATTAATTATATGCTATCATCTTGACAAACTAATGATGTTTTAAGGTTGAAAAGAATAATAACGACTTCATTTCACTTTCTATTAAACATATCATGTGTATACGCTTTGAACTTCGTCTTTGCACTGTGAACTCTGTTAAATTCTTGAAAATGAATGACAATGACGTTGTGTTCCTAATTTGCTTCCTCGTGTTCACATGAATATCTTGTTACCTACTTCCTGATTCTATCTTTCCACTTCTTCTCAGTCGTGTTTTGTGCAGTTGATGTTTTTGTTGTTGTCTGTTTCTTAGACTACTACCTGAGACAATTAAGGTGTCCAATTGCTATCTGTTTCCATATCATAATTTTTTTTCGATCCTAAATAAAAAAGAACAATTATTATCATAGTTCTTGCTATAATACATAAAAAATCCACTGGTTTGATCCAAGAAAAAATTTCTTTATATACCACAGTGTCAAAGAGCAATCCTAGTTAGATTATTTTAGTCATTAGTAAAATCTTCAAGATGGTGAAGGATATATAGCCTTAAAAATAGTTTAAGCTATTTTTAGCTATATTCTGGTAATATTTCCTATGCGGTAATATTTCCTATCCTCTTTAAACTGCATTAAAATAATTTATGGATCCGTTTTTTAGGTCCGAAAGTGGAGTAATTTCATTACAATCTAAAGAACAGACCTCTTTTGAAAATTATACATAGACTAGTAGAAATGTATGATTGATTAAAATGGCGATTAGAGTATATGAAGAGCAAAATTGATCTTGCAAGAAAATAATACTAGTATTCGTCGTAAAATTAGCTGTCAATGCTATTGAGATACTCAGATGACTATCAAGAATTGTTAGTTTCTTTGTTTTTGTACTTGTCAAAGAGTGGTGTGTTATTTTTATTTGACCTTCCGATCTAAGAAAATGAAACATCCTGCAGTTTGTACATTTTCTTCCAGTGAACACTGCCTCGCCCTGGCTCATATTAAGTATTAAGATACTTTATACTGAAAAATACACCAACACGCTTAAATTAGGTATCACGTGTTGATATAGACAAAGTCTAAAGATGCTGCAAATTCCTTTGACAATTATTGGTGCTGCGGCTAGAAAGTTGTTCAGTTTCTTTTTTTTTAATATAAATATTTTTCATTTTTGCATGGTCTGCGATGGTAATTGCACTTTTAAACAGGGGATTTACAAACCTGATATAAACCATTACTGTTTATCTAGAAGCTCATGCATGTAACATATCGTTCATATATATTTTGCATGGGTAGTTGGATAATGCATAATTAAATACTAGTAGCATTAGCAGGGGATTTTTTTTTATTTTCAGAACAAAATAGCAATTTATAAATTTATTATTTATAAACTTAAATGCATATATTCAATGTATTGATATTAGAGAAATTTTTATAGTTTATTTCATGAATTTACAGAGTATGATGTCTTGAAGACATCTTTAGAGATAAAAGGTATTCTGGAAATACAAAAAAAAAATAATTACTTTTGTTTCCTTTTTAGCTTTCTGATTACGAGAGAAGACAGAACGCAATCAAAGCCAAAATCTACTATGCAGAATTAGGTAAAGAAAATATATTTACATTGAGTAATATTTAACTACTCATAGTTTCTGATTTTTTCAGGTTTTTTTTTTTGCTGTTGTTGTTTGTATGTTTTTAAATAAAATTCCTATCGTAAATATAATATTTAGTTCCACTTTGGAAGTCCTTCTGTGTAAGAGTGCTGTCCAATGTTGCAACTTGCAACTTCGATGATTCTGCTAAAGCTATAGACACTTCCAAATTTGGTCATATAATAAATAAACGATACAAAAATTTGTGAGAGTGAAAGCTTGCCAAGAAGAGACCCATTTCATTATCAGTTTTCTATCTCCAATTTTCAGGCCAACAAATGGAGAACCAGCAATACAAGAAGAAAATGGAAATGGAGGAAAAGAGGAAGCCGGTAATGTTTTATGATAAAGGCTGGTGATAATGTAGACTACAAAATAGTTCAAAAGGATTCTTGTCTAGGTGTAGAATAAAGTTACTATTCAAGAGAGATGAGAGATAATAGAGTAACTAAATTTATATCATGATACTTATGTTATGTTATTGACTTAACTGTGACATATGATTCAAATTTTTAAAAGCTTTAATTTATATCCTAGTGGACTCTTTGCAATACTGTTTTACAAGTAGTATAAGAGTCATAAGTGTTGTTGCTTCACGATGATTAATCAATGTAATTTCATAGAAAAAGCAGGACAGATCCAGTCAGAAGGAAATGGTAAAGCAAGAAATGACAACTATTAATTTTTCAATGTATACATCTCTTACAGATCGGAGAATTGGCTGTTTTAATTGATGATAAAGTTGTAGGCAAACCAAGACGTAACAAAGTTACAGGATTGTTGGAGAACCATCACCTTGGTAACTCTGACGTGTCATTACAGGTAATTACGAGACAAAAATCAAAAGTAACGACAAAAATATGATATTCATTACAGCATGGTGAATTGGCGGTTATTATTGATGATAAATTAACTGGTAAACCCAGAAGGGACCCCATAACTGGGGCCTTACAAAATCATCACCTGGGCAATTCTGACGTATCCCTACAGGTATACTATAAGGGTGTGGCTTTCCTTATAGGTAACACTTACCTTGCACTCTGTAGCAGAAAACTCCTGTCTTTTAGACAACTTATAGTTTTTCTTTGACTGGACATTAATATATGTGTGTAATAAATAAAGAAGGGGGTTGGGGCATAGCGAAAATTTTAAAAGCTTTTTTTTTTCAAAATAATATAGTGTAAATTAATTTATGACTAACAGTTTTGGGAACCCTAAATATACATTTACTTTTTAACATCTATAGAAGATACTCTTAACTTTTAAAATTGCCTTTAGTTTGCTTTGGCGGGGCAATATTAGCATATATGTAATATGTTTAGAAAAAGGGGAAATAACATTTTTTAAAAACTATTTTGTAAATGGTTTAATTTCACAATTTCGTATTTTACAACTTAAACTTTTGTGACATCTCTGTTGATCTGCACTTTCTCATGTGATGATGTTTTCCATCACTTCTGTCTATTCAGAGAGGTTCACATATGTCATATGCTTTTGTAATTGGTAGTTAGCATTGTGGTCTCTCTTCTCTATTGGTGTAACTCTTGATTCTTCAGAATCAATTTTCTCGTCATTTACTACAAAGGAATTTATAAATAGATGTTAGTCCACTTAAACTTTACTTATAGAACACTTACTTCCTTTTTGCTGAAACACATTTTTGTTATTTTCTTCACTTGTGTTACTTAGTCTATACTTTTACTTTTAGTAAATTAATACTGATTTTATGTTGAATGTTTGAAATATATGAAAAAATTAAAATAAAAACATTGTGAATTTAATACTTTGATTATATTGTCCTTTTCTTAACAACAGTCAATGACTTGTAACAATGAAAAAAACTTAATCATTGTTTGATAGTAAAATGCAATAAATATACATTGAGATTAATTTAGTCCTGAATTGCTGGCTGCATAGAAATTGGCCATATCAGACGTACATTTTGAATTAAACAATATTTATTACAATTGAATTTACTGTACGGCACATTTACAGCGTATTATTCAAGGTTTCAAATAAACAACATCCAAACTAGAAATTTTAACTGTAAGAAAAAAAAGGTTAAATACACACCTTTTTGATTTTAGAATATAATTTCTATTGTAATCAAAACAGAAAATGGGAAGTCAGCCAAGAAATATCTCGGAACAGAGAAATTACCATAACTTCTTGGATAATATGACTGAGGAGAGATTTCGCAGAAATGCTCTTGGAAAGATGAAAGATTACCAGGAGGGCCAAAGGGTAAGGAATTATGGGTGTTTTTAAGGAATTATGGGTGTTTTAAAGGAATTATGGGTGTTTTTAAGGAATTATGAGTCTTTTTAAGGAATTATGGGTGTTTTTAAGCCCATTGAAAGTTCAAACATTTAACTTGTAGTTGAAGAAAAATTAGTAAAGCAGCATTATAGTACATTGTTTAAATAAAAAACAAACAATGACAAAATTAATTCATATTTAGTACCCCATTATTAATAAGTAAAAGACAATGATGAATGTTTGTAAAGGAAAAAGTCCTCTTATATAAAATATCCTAAAATACGATATCTGTATTATAATGTAACGGAATGAAAAATGATTTAATAAATAAAATTCCTTTTCAGCATTACGACACCATGGATAGCCTCTGGGGTAGACCAGGGGGTGGGGCACCGAAGGGGTACACCATGAGGAAGATGAATCTGGATGAGATCATCCACCACCCCACAAAAGATGTAAGAACTGTACTGAAGCCCACACCCTTACCGGAGCCCTCGTCCTGAACTTTCTCTCTCTCTTTCTATCTTTCTTTGAACTCTACATAAACAATTTACAAATCACTTACAGCAAAACAAATATAAAACATTATCTGTTTTTGTAATTGTACTCTGCACTTGTTGTGTCTGAACATATTTTGTGTGTAATTGTTCAAGCATTGCTTCAATATTTTGCTTTCAGAAACAAATAAAAACAATTTGCATCTTGATTTTCTGTATTGAGTGCTTTATATTTTAAAGATAATTTAACAGAGATTTGTTGACAAACGAAGAGAAAAATTGGTTATTTTTAAAAATATTGCTACCTATATAAGTGATAAAATCTTTAAGAATTAGTTTTACAAAGTACTCTTTTAACAAGCAGTTTTGCTGCACAATAGAAGTAGAGAAATTTAGATGTACGATTGTGCTGGTGTCAGTATTTAATGGAAAACTCATGTGTACTTTTTTTATAATCAAAGATATCGCAAGATGTTTCCCATTATACATGTGTACTTTTATTTTCAATTGTGAGGTTACACGGGTAATTTTATATAAATGGTTGCACTTCTGTGATTTTAACAGAAAGCCACCGAGGAATATGTCAGGAAACACGATTGGTCAGAGGTTGAACCAGAAAAGGTGCGCATTTCACATACTAATACCTAAAAAAACCAGTATGTTTCGTTTAATACATGAAGCTAGCCAATAATTAAATAAACTGGCGTATTTCGAAGCTCAATTCATGTAGATATTTTATTGCTACAATTTTATTCACAAGACTTTGGAATTTGTTACTTTAATTCTTGTGTCGATTTGAAAAAATAACTAACTTCAATATTTCTTAAATAGATTTGAAACAAAAATTTACAGGTTATAACATGAATAAGTTGTGACTTATGCATATTGGATGTTTGTTTCTAGTTCTTTTCGAAAGATGATGATGAATATATATCGAGCAGATCACCCCGACAGGTTAGCTGTGTAGAAGGACCCCTTCCTATTTTTATCTATCTCCGTGTTTTTGTTGAGCTTCCTATAATATGTATCATATATTATTCATAAACTTGTAGTTTTTTCTACCTTGACTAGTTTGCTTCATTTCTGACAACAAAATTCCTTTTCTAAATCTCCTATTTATGTGTATCACGAGATTATAGACTAGTTCACTGTTTGCAATATCCTTATTGTCCATCTTTGCTTGCAAGTTTTGCAGCTTGAATGTTCTTAACATTAACCAAACAAATATTTTTTCTGACATACTTGTATATCATTACTAATATAATAAGAATTGCACATACAGCAAAAAGTCTTAATTCATTCTTTCTTATACTACTAGTATACCAAAAACCACAAGTCTTTTTTTTTCATTATTTTTATCACATTTGACATTTTCTAAATCTTCATACCACATGTTAAACAAACATAAAGTGTATAACAATCATCAACTCTGACCTAACACTCATTGTTTTGTTGTAAATAGTCTTGATCCTTTCAATGTGTTCTTTCTAATTTTAGAAAGCTATGAATTAAATTGTTTATAATCTTTAATCATAATGTGTAATATAGATAAAAAAAATATTTTGTAATTTTTTTTCAATTAACAGTTTCTCTTGAACTAATTAAGTAGAGAAAATTTGAATAAAAGATTAATACAAAAAATTAAAGATACGTATGTTCCTCCATGTGAGCAAAGCTAGGTAAATTCTTAACCATTTCTTGAAGATGTAGGGTCCATTTTTACAGAACCCCATGCTCTCGGCCAGAGATATTCAGGAGGGACGTTTATCCCCGGGTGCCAAGCCTAAGAAATTTATAAAGAGTACCGTCACGAGTAGTCACGCCAATATGTTTGATTATCGAGAAGACTATCCTCAGGTGAGTTCCCATGACGGTACCAGCCACAGTTTCGTATTTGTCACGTGCCCATCATCTTTTTACAAATACTGATAATAAAAACAGTTAATTTCTGGTGGAGGTCAAGGGATTTTGTTTTGGGTTAAGAATTAAACCATTTTTATTAAAAAAAAATTTTGTATCCAGAGTATTACATTTTGAGTTAGAAACTAACAAAACATTAGTAATATGTATATACACCATATTCAAATGAAATAAAATATTTCATAACCTCTAATGCATATGCATAGATTAATTTGTTTCCCTCATTCATTAATAAATATAATGGGTAACGTGATAGTTTAGACAATTATCTCTAATTATAACCTCTGCAGTAAAATTATAGTGCATGTTCCATTAAGGTAAAGCATGTGACGCTTTATTAACTTGTGATATTTCTATGCACGTTTCATCAGATGCCCCATACAGCGCATTAGAATCCCAATCTACATGTAGGTATAGTCATAACCCATTTAGTGGTGAGGTGAAGGGTGCTTACGGTGAACGGCATTTCTTTGGTCTCTTAAAATTTTCCTGCGAATATGAACATAGTTTTCAGAACTATTACACTTGGTTAAAGATAATTATTGTTTACAAAAAAATGGAGTAAAACAACAGTTTTGAGTTTTGATACACACGTAATTTTACATGTAATTGGGTAATATTTTAAGCATTTTATTGTAAAAATTTCTTCTTGAAATTGTTAATAACTAAAAACAATGTGACTGGTGATGTACAGAAGTGTAGCAATATTGAATATTTACATATATTTCGTATATATGACTATAAACATTGTTCATGAAGAAGTTCAATATAAAATGAGGATGGGATAAGGGTTTACTGCACTTTTACATACTAGTATATGTTTGAAAACAACAACACTCTTCAGATTTAATACAAAGGATGGGATTTGGTTCGTCTTGAAGTTTTAGTTTGTATGCAATAGAGTTAGAAGTTGTGTAAAACTTGTTCGGAATTTTTGGCGATGATAAAACTGGCATCAGAAGAAACTGAAGTTGGTGTGTTGGTGTGCGTGTAAAACAATGTTTGAAACTGCTCAATGAAGTAAGAAAATGTGTTCATTTTGATTTACAGAAAGATTACAAGGTTGGTGCACCTTACGCGACAGGGATCGAGGGATAACGGAAGTGATGCATAGGAAGACAGGGAAATTTCAAACTTTAATAGGAAAATCTTAAAAAGAAACGATATTATACAGGAACAGTGTAGATCTGATATACTTAAAGCTCAACTCTCTGACTATGTACAGAAATTAATTGTTGTCGTAAGAAATTAATATGCCACAAAAAAAAAAATATTCCAATTCTGTTTGCATGAACCTGCGAAGATAAATATTCAATACACTTTTAGCACGTATGTTTATAGAAATGACAAAATATTTTAAAAGCATAAATTTTACTGATAAACAAGCATCTTCCTCGTTGCCTTTTGATGTGAAGTTTCGTTTCAGGTTTAAGGAAGATAATCTTAAAAATGAGACGTATAAGTATGAATTTGTTTGGTGACAGGGGCATTTGGAATACAGTAATAATATTATATTTGATTTAGATACCATATATAGATAAATAATTCATTGCTTGTATATACACAATAATTTATAAACTTCACAAAGAAGTAACGTCTTATCCAACGCATTAAAAACGAAAGTCTTTGATCCGCTCCAAAATTGGACAGATCGTTTTGTAAATCAAAGATCTGATTTTTAATGAGATTGGTCAATTTGTATATAGATTTTTGTCTTATTTAAGTAGATATTCTTTCACTTTTGAATGGAAGGTTAATTCACTGCTGTATGTAGAACGAGAGGTATTAATGTAAATAGAATGGGTATGTTCCAGAGTACATGTGTTAAAGTACAAATTTGTTATAGTCTCTCTTACAAATTTTTTTGTCATGAAGTGAAAATTTGTAAAAGCAGGGACTTTTGATTGTATATTTATTTTTGGGTTTTTCAGTTTTAGTAGGTTTTTGTATGTCCTTTTTATTGAGTTTTTATCAATTTTTTAAAAAGGCTCTAATCAAGCGAAGCTGTGATAAAACGTTTTCTGTTTCAATATAAGCATAGTTTTATGTATTTTATATTTGAAAGAAAACAATGTTAGATTTGTTTGATTTTTATTTTTTTTAAGTTTGTATTAATTCAGAATCATTTAGCGCCATTTTTTTCATTTCAAAAATTCATTACAAAAAGGTATTAAAGCTTTATCGATTGAATGTCTTTTGAGATTAAAAAGTTGTAAATTCTGTCTTTAACATTACATGTTCTCCCGCATCTGTATTCGAAATATTTTTCTTCATATCGATTATGTATTTTTGTGCTTTTTGCACGATTTTATACTGAACTTGTTTATGTATATGTATATCCGTCCATTCATATAATCAAAGAAATTATTTATTATATCATAGGTTTATGTCTACATTGTATTATTAAAAGAGGCAAAGGAGCACACTGTTTTCCTGTTATGTTAACGCCCTATTAAATTTTCCAAATGCATCATTTTTGCTTTTCCTTTAAAACAGTTGGTAAGACTGTCCAGAAAACTTCGCGTTGGACAGAGAATTTGAGATACACAGGTGAAGGTCAGAAAGTGATCACGAATGAGGAATTTTAATTCCTCAAGAAAGAACACCTTTTCCTAACGTCCTAGAATTACTTTCTTCTGATTATTTTGTTGTAGACATCCCTGCAGACAAAATATGAAACGACACTGTCTTAGTGTACAAAGCTCACTATTTAACTGTATTTTAGAGGAAGTGGGCTTTAATTCTACAAGTGGCTATCCATCTTATGCATGTATACCTAAAGTTCCCTTTCCAAAGAGGAAATTCCTCCAAATCATATCACAGCTTTTAAGAGCATGTCTACGAGAAAACCATGCAAGAGGTTATGGGAGCAAGGTTCTCAGATCAACTTCATGTTTTGTGTGTAAATTTCTACTATAATATGAAATATTTTGCCACAAAATTTTTTTCAGTGTGGTCTCACTTAAGGGGTTAAATCGACACTGTTACTAAAAATAGAATTCTTGGTCCTTACGCAGGGTGAAAACAGGAATTTTATAGGATTTTATATTTAAAAATTCAGCATTTTACTTGATAATGATATAAAATATCCATATATGGTTGAAAGTAACAAGATACACTTGTTTCGGAAAATTTTTCATAATCACAAACTGTGCCCTCGTTTAAGTGCAAAAAGGTCACAAATCTGGCATATTTCCAGATTTTTGAAAACTGGTGAAAATATTCACTTTTCAAAAACCTATAACTCAGAAAGTGACGCTTAGAATCAACTCAATCTCATACCAATTATTAGACAACATGTCTGTCTACATTATATAAAAAATCTGTCTTTGGACTCTCAAATATTTTGCTGTACTTTTTACTTAAAGTTGGACATTTTTTGGTGAATTTTCAAATTTTCTCATCCCTGAACTTCAGCAAGGAGTTATTTTGCTGATTTAAATATTTTCAAAAATTTAAATTTTTCTGTTGAAAAATACCAGTATATTGTACATTTTTGTTTTCAATCAATGATTATTTCTTAGGGGGTTAAATGGGGTTAATTGGGGGGGGGGTGTAGCAGAATTGTATTATTTGAGCAGGGTGATATTCACATACTGCTTAGTACCTATTTGTCAATAAGTAGACCAAGTGTGTTCTCTCTTATCTTAAAAAAATAAAACTTGCTTGATAGATAATAAACATAGTACACTGGTATCTACTAATAAGTAGATGGCCCCTTTTAATTTGGAGTTCACAAGGTCAAAGGTCAAGAGTTATAATTCTCGATATACCAGTATGTAGATTTTAATCATTCAAAATCGTGAGGACCCATTGTTTGACAGACATGAAATTCAGTACACTGGTTTCTTGAAAAGTAGAGGACCCCTTTAGATTTTGAGGTTACAATGTCAAGGGTCAAGGATCAAACTGAACAAAAAGGAATATCAGAGCCATTTTCTTGACAGAAATATTGTCATTGCAACAACCTCAAAATGAATGAACACAAAGTTTTAAAAATCAACAAATTAGAACATTAATTATTTTATAATTTTTAATTTCATTGCATATTAAAATTTGAATATTACTCAATAACTAAGTACATTCAACAACAAAAAAATTACAATGCTTGACTGCTTCCTGATATTTTATATTCACTTCCAAAATTAAAATGACCTTGTAATTTTGTATGCTTGAAAAAAAATCTACTTGCTTACGTATACATCATGGTTCTAAATTAAGGTATGATTTAAAAGAAAAAATCACAGTTTCCCCAAATCATATTCTGAATTATTTGCTATACCTGTATACAGGAAATAAGTCTTTATAATGGTGTTATATTTGGTAAAACTAAAGCACTGTTGACCTTGAACTTTGATCTTTTCTAAGATAACAAACACTTAAAATTTACTCTGAATTTCTGTGTATTCCTGCAAGTGAAACCTGATACATATTAAATATCATTTGGGTTGATCTTGAGGTCTCAAGCTTTCAAATATATGAGGTGTATCCAAACTATTCTGTTCAGTATGACCCCATTTTCTTCCTATGTATCATCCAATAACTCCTGGAGAAAATTTAACAAGCACTGAAATTTCCACTTCTGGTTTAAAGAACAACTGGACTGTCTCCAAATACACAAAAGTAGTACTCAAAGCAGGTACCTGTAAAAAAACACAGTTTTCAAATTAAATTGAAATAAACCATACTAGACATATTCTAAGATTTTTAAAATAATTGTCATGTTTATGATAAATGCTACATTTAAATTTATCAATTGAAGAAAATGTCATCAAATGACTTGGGTAAGGTTCTTCACAAATTCTTCTGGCTATCTTTGAAGAAAACAAGAGCTTCATATATCCTTGAAGTAAAGTAACAGAGTAGGGAAAAATGCATGTTGCAAATCGACAGACAGACAAGGCAATTCCTATCCATGTACTATGGTATACAGTTATGAAATGGGTATGAGGGAAATAGCAAATTTATGATTCCCCGAGGGAGGAAACTATTTCCCGGAGGAAATAGTTTTCTGCCGAGGGGAACTATAAAATTGCTATTTCCTGAGTTCCCATTCCATAACTTTTTTATTATACCGAAACAATGATAGGCGATTTAAATTTTTTTAACCAGATATTCCGACATTTAAAAAAAAACTGTACAGGCATAATTACAAATGCATGCGGTTTAACACATTGTATGATAAGTGAAGCATCGTGTCCTTAAACAATTAAATTATTTTTAAAAAGTATTGTCACTGACATTTCGAAAAATTATCTTTGTCTTCATTTTGGTAGAATTCAAGTATGATTTTGACATCGCACATCGAAATGTTTTGACGTCATAGCTACATTGCTAATAACATGACGTCACAGACTCGAGATTTCTTGAAAGCTCCACCCACTGAACACTTTGATTGGTTAAAATTACTAATAAATATTCATGAGGGAGTAGTCCAAGGGAGCAACTCTGATTTTCCAGGGAGTAGTCTTTAGCCCCGTGGGGATCCGAGTTAGAATAGGTCCTCAGTACCCCCTTGCTTGTCGTAAAAAGCGACTAAATGGGGCGGTCCTTCGGATGAGACCGTATAAACCGAGGCCCCGTGTCACAGCAGGTGTGGCACGATAAAGATCCCTCCCTGCTCAAAGGCCGTAAGTGCCGAGCATAGGCCTAAATTTGCAGCCCTTCACCGGCAATGGTGACGTCTCCATATCAGTGAAATATTCTGGAGAGGGACGTTAAACCTTACACAATCAATCAATCAGATGAGGGCAATAGTCACTTATCGGGGAAATAGAGTTTTATGGTATTAATTTATACAGAGTAATTACAGTAGAGGTATAATAATATAACATATCTTTACGATTTCCTCAGCAGTGATAAGTAATTGGTAATGCTAATGCTGCATTTGCATTGTCTTTCCTCTTCTTATTTCTGGATTCTGTTCACAAAACTACATTGGAAACCCTATGTACTTAATTCTTTATAGCTCCACAGCTGAAGATCCCATTGTAAAGCCCAGCCCTAACCAAGGAAATGAATTTGAATAATCTGAAATTGCACGAGAAATATAGAATGAAAGGAAACATTCTTTACAATGTATAATTTCCCAGACTTATATTTATAATATTAGTTATGTTTTAAACACAAACCTGTCAAGGAACACATGGTGACCTTTAATTTGAAAAGTACAAGTATTTGACAACTCTTTTTCCTTTAATGAATAATCATATATGAAAAGCCGAAAATCATAACTGTAGCCCGATCTTCATAACATTTCATAAATATCTGAAAAAAATATTTTGTTTAATGAGATTCTTTATAATCATGCAGCCCACATATGAGGCAATAATGGTGATTTAATTGACAGTGAAGACCCACCTATCCAATTCTTAATGTACCCTATTAGTAAACAGTCTTTGAAAACCCTGGACCTATTCAAATTTTCATTCCCTCTTCATCACCCCACAAAGGCTACTTATGCTATTTATAATTCTGCAGATGTGAATATTTTGCAATATTGTTGAATTTATACAGATATTTTTATTGCTACATGTACAAGTACCAACCTTGAAATTTCTCTTGACAGGTTTGCTAGGTATATATTCAGGTCCAGTACAATCACTAGATTTAGCTACGTAGGTATTTTTTATAGAAATAAATTACTTTGGTAGCTAAATAAAGCTACTTCAGGTAGGTAAATAAAGCTACGTATATAGCTATATCTAGTGATTGTACCAGACCTGATAGTGTCTTGTAAAAAATTTTCTCTTGTCTATAATCAAGTCCCCATCAAAATTGTTTATTTATTTATTTTTTACATATCAATAAGCCTTTTTATAAGGTACATAGTATTATAAACCAAGATCCACCTACCTGTTTCTTTTTCAAATTCAAACATTGTTGATTCGGTATCATCATCACTACATCCGTCTTGCTACCAAATGAATGTTTGCTGTCAGAATCATATTCATCAAAATCAGAGCCATAATCTGAAGACTCGTTGACAATTCACACACTTGAATCTTTTTCTGGGGACGTACAAAACGGTAACAAAACGTCTCAGGATGCCAAAATGTTTACACGTGGTTACGGAACCGTACTTCGATCCCGATGGTTTTCACAATTTTTTATGCATTTTATACATAGGCCACTAGTATATACGTAACAAATTACATTCACAGGAGGGACAATTTTCTTCAAATCACACATAATTTATACCTAAAACGATTAGATGACAGACATCTGTTTATAAACTTCGAAAACATAATCATTATCTACCTTCTCTACAGAAGAGCGCAACAGGGGAGATAATTCTAACAAAATCTAAATAAATAGTAAAATACGTTTTTTTTTCACAGGAAAAGCAGGAAAAAATTATTTAAAGCTTTTATAAAAATAAAAAACAATTTTCATTGTTTATATTTGTAAATATTTTACACAAAATTCATTGAAATTACTGTTAAAAGCAAAACTTATAAAATCATGAATTTTTCCATCATTTGAATTTGAGGTAATTTCATTACGATATAACTTTTCTGTCCTTGAGAGTCCAAAGGTGGATTTTACATATTGTTTGGATAATATCCTAGAGATTCTTAAATGCACAAAATTCTGAAAAAAGAAGCGTCACTTTCTTAGAAATGTATCCGTGAATATTAACAAAAAATGAACCATTGTCATTTCTTGGCGCCATGCCAATATTTGTGCCCTCGGGACAGCCTTCTATATAGGGGTTTTACAAAAAAAATGATTCCAACTTAATTTTACGACTTAGTTCTATGAGAAAACATAGCCCTTTTATTTATATATTATTTTTTTCTTTTTTACTTTTAAATATTGAAATTGTCATTTTTACACCAACTTTTTTGCATTTTCCCTTGAATATTGACCAAAATGAATTATTGGCTGTTACTAAAAATAGAAACAACCGATGCAAAAATAAACAACATATTTCTGACTCTCAATGGGTGTACTTTAAGTTAATAATAAAAATTAGTTTGTTCTTGAGAGTGCCTATCAGAGCATTTTTCTATATATCTGCATGGTTTTCTCGTAGACAGGCTCTTAATATATTTAATATTTCCACTATGCAAAATGAATTTGAATTGCCATACCTATACCAGATTCCTAAACTTAAAAAAATTATACAAAGATGCTTCGTAGATTCCAGTAACTGTTCTGTTCTATCGAGCCCCTTTATTTACTCTCCTCTGAAATATTAACAGGAGTACTATGCAACACTATATTTGTGGAGCGATGTAAATCGGATATGGATTCTTGAAAAATCAAAATTAACCTTCTTGAAAATATCGAAATCGATATGGAATCGAATAATTTTAGCAAATCAATGACATCAAAACACAAGTATACACAGGCCATGTCTTCAAACAGTCTGTCGGAATTCCCATGGTTACTTATTGCGTCTCGTTATAAGCAGATCTTGTTTTCATATTTTGTCCAAAATCTTATACCTGAGAAGAAAGAAGGAAAACACTTGCTGTGGCCTCCAACTCGACAAGATATATCAATGAGTATTATCAATTAACAATAGTTACATGTATTTCCTTTCATATGTCGAGTTGACATATTCTAGTGAAATGGACATAAAAAGTACCTAAGATTCCGACAAGACTTTTATGTTTGATGTTGTTTGATATTTTACCAGAAAAAAAACGTTTATGGTAACCTAACAAGCAAATTTTACGATAAACATAATGACTTCAACTTTTCAATCGTCGTCTTCCCTTACTTATGCAGCAATATACTCTTATCATTTATACATTGGGTTTATAAATATACACATGTATCTCATTTGACTCGTTAGGCAATAGTATGCTCTATAGCTACGTACGAACAATTTCTACAACGAGGTAAGTTACCGACAAACAAGCTGATGAAGCCAGAATACTAATCGTCTTGTTGAAAGTCTTGATTTTGCAAGTTCCATGATCGATACAACGACCTTGTCGCTAAGCACAGTCTCTCAATAAATCAAATGATGATGGACATTTTCCTACGAATTTTTAGGTCATTATTTACACATTGAATTGTCTATCATGACAAGAGCAAAAGGTGTGACCGATAAGAAGTTAGAATAATCTACCCGTGTCTCGGGAAAAACTCCCACAACAGTTAGAATAAGTCCCATATACCTGCATTGTGGCAAATCGCTCCGAAATGATTTCGAAGAAAAACAAAAAAGGGGTTGCGAGGAAAATAACTACCAAATTCATCAAGACAAACTTTCTGAGATTGCATGTGCTTTTCACCCCAAATATATTAAACTTAAAGACAAAAATTCAACTATTTTTCTCAATGTTGTTCTCGCTTCAAATTTACACGCCATGTTTGTAAAACATTCGAAACTTACTGGACTGTTTTTAGGAAATACACTGAGTTCGAGTTATCGCCCGAGTTTATTTTGCTACATTGTTATTATAAGCACAATTAATCCACCATAGAACTCTAAATACAAATCTTATGCCCTCCCAGTAATTCAATAATTTCCTCTCAAACAAATTTCTGATATCATTTGAAAGTTCATTCTAAGCACTTATTAAAACACAGAAAAAAAATATACCGTGCCGCGTCGTTTATAAGTCAAATTTGCACTTATTTACAACTTGCAGCGTTTGGCAGTAAATTACACCCTGCTAATAATATCAATCTCCACTTTGAAATCTCTCCTGTTATTTCTATATTTTTCTGTAATATTCCTACATTCCATCATTTCTTTTATTAAAACATTAATATCTTTACTTTAAAATGAAAACATTTACATACCTGAATTCAGCCAATCAGATAAAGCCTACCTATTTAGTACTCTGCTAACCAGGAAATTATGTAAACTTCCGGAGATTTGGACCGATTGTCAGGGGATGTTCACTCCACCATGGCACCTGATCCTACCTTTTATGTGTTTCCTCTGCTTCTGTTCTGTACAGCTGTTTGAATAGACATCATTGCAAAATTGCAGTAATCCATGTTGAAATCAAAAGAATTTGCAAATTTATTCGCGGATAGAAACGTAAAATTTATACTAGACTCTCTGGCAGGTACTTGATAAATTTTCCTAATCAGAGATTTGGGCATAATATTTTTGTCTGTCGTCTCTCCTTTTTTTAATCCTTGATCATAACTTTTAAAAGGGGTGTTTTTAGGGCTTGGATATTTCAAATGTAATCTTTGTGATAAACTGATTTTATGGCTACACTATTTTTAATCTGTTGACATTGTTCGACTTGCTTTTGCAAGACTTAAGCCATACGGGGACATCAGTGTTTTCACAAATATAACCAGTTGATAATTTTTGTTTTTCATTCGATGCTTGTTTTTGCATCAAGAATTCAATTGACGTTCTTTGAAACAACGTATAAACAGAGCAGGCATTGCAATGATTCTGCTTTAAATATTGAAACATTTGTTTAACATCCCCTCTTAACACTATCACCCTAAAATATATAAATTCGCTTATGTTTTGTTTACATGAGAAAAAGTCATCAAATGTCTTTGACAGACCCCCGCTGTGTTCGTCCCACGATGCCAAGCAATAAGCTTTTACGTTGGCGCCAAAAGTTATTCTCCAAAAAGAATTTGAAATATATTGGGTACGTAAGTGTACATGACGTCAATTAGAAAAAAGAATCCCTTCATTTGAACTTAAGGACAGATGATACAAACAATTATTTTCTTTGGAAAAGATTATATATCATGTCACTAGTTTAGAAAAGTGGATAGTTCTTAGAATTTGTTCTCCAAAGAACTGGAAAATGAAAAAGACTTGGAAAATATTAGTAATATTTCAATAAAAAAACAAATATAGACAAATGACATTCAGTAAAGGTTTACAGGTGTAAACAAATTTCAGAATATGTTACCTTGGTGCTAAAAGTGTAAAATAAAATTTAGAAAATATATCAAGCCAGGTGAATTTAAAGAGGAAGAGCAAAATGACAAAAAATCAGCAATATCACATAGGCTGATTTTTATTATTTAGCTTTTCCTAATAAAATTCACCTGGCTTGGTATATTTTTCTTAACGTTATTTTAAACTTTAAGCACCATGGTAACATATTCTGAAATTTGTTTTCACTTGTAAACCTATACTGAATATGATTTGTCAAATTTTGTTTTTTCATTGAAATATTACTAATATTTTCCAAGTCTTTTTCATATTCCAGTTCTTAGGAGAAAAAATTATAAGAATCATCCACTTTTCTAAATTTTTGACATGATGTTAAAGCTTTTCCAAAGAAAAAATTTGTTTGTATCATCTGTCCTTAAGAGTAGAGTAAATTTGTGATAAGTTATATTAAGTCCGACATAAGATAAACTTTGGAAAGGGAAAAATAGATACAGTTGCCAAAAATTCATTCTGCATTGCTGCAAAATTAAGAATATGCAATGAAAATAGATGTAGGGAATACAATTACTTGGGAAATAGTACAGAACCAAACTCAAACGTTTGCATTATTTATCCAGTTTGATTGGAAACTATAGCTAAAAAAAGAAAGGAGATCATTTGCAGGGAAGAATTTGGATAAGTTTTTTTTTTAATATCTAGTATCTCTTTATATAGAAAATCAATATCCCGAGGCTTTTTACATCAACAAATTTGAGTAATTAAAAAAAATAAAAAAAAATTGATATAGAAAATTTGTTTATGCACGTTAGTGTTATTTTTCTCCTTTCCAGTTATATGTAATAATTGTTAGTAGTAGAAAAGTAGAATGTTTCATAATGAATAAAACGTCTCAGCCTAATTTACATATTTCATAATTGCATAATTACGATTGGCAATATTAACATATTTGAAGTTACATGTGCAAAAATATAGACCTATACAAAAAGTATTGTAACACATTGAGTTATAAACAAGTACCATGCGAGATTCGTGTAATTTAAATTCTTCGTTCAGACTTAGAAGCGTTTTACGATTTATAAACTTTATATCTATTTCGTTACATGTACATGGTTTGCTTCTTTGAATGATATTGTTTTTCCCTGAAGCATGGCTAGGACCTGTAATTAGGTGAACATCTACTCAAATCACACTGATGGTCTAACGGTCAATCATTTAACACTATCCATTCAAAAAAGTTAGGTGAAAATCTATGATTAGTAGAATATAACCATGCAACAAGTAAATTCACATGTAGGCTTATTACCAATATGTATCTAAATAAAGCACAAAACGAACATTTATTTGCAATGAGAAAATATGAAACACAGGACATAGGAGATCGAGGGGCCATGATGCAAATAAATTTTGGCTACAATCACGACACGATGTCTGATCAGGACAAAATTTATAAATATTGTAGAATTTATTTAAACAACATTTATACAACGGAAAGGGATAGGGAATACCTAACCTTAATTACATTTCTGGTTAAATCAAGAATATTTTTATAGATCTTCTCTCTCTCGCAATTATCTAATTGTATTTTGGGGATAGTGTTTTCTGTTGCGTGAAGTTATCTCCCTTATAAAATTAAATTACATTCATTTTTTTGATAAATAATTAATTCTGCTTAATTGATTACAAAGTAAAAATATCAAGAATAAACATTTGATAATTTCCTTTAGAATAACCATAAGATTTTCCTCCTTGTATTAGAATAAGTACTTTTCTATTATTTTTATTGTAAATAACTATGAAACATTTATATATCTAGCATATATGCAATTTATTTGACAAGAATAATGAGTAACTAAGTGGGGAGTGAGTGCTGAGAGATGAGGGAGGTTGAATGAGGAGTAGGAGGGGGGTTGTTTCTCTCTCCTATAAATCTCCTCACTCTCTCCCAATTCACTTAGCAGGGAGAGAGGGGAGAGAGAGAGAGGGGGGGGGGA
>PRKT01000185.1:598013-646479 GCA_003671525.1 Saccostrea glomerata
CCCCCCCCCCCCCTCTCTCTCTCTCTCTCTTTCACAAAATGGTTTTTTGATTCTATTTGGAAAAAGGTCAAGAGTTGCCGAATAATGTACTGACAGTTGATTCCCTGGTAATTGACAGTACGTCATTAGTCAATTCAAAACAACCTGAAATTTTAACTAATATGCCAATGTCATTATCCTTTTGCACATTAATTCTCTTGTATAAGGTAATTCGGGGTATACACTATCTTCGATGTTCAGAAAGACGATAGCTTTAAGGAAGAAATCGAAAAGAAGTGTGGCGTGGGGTCTAAACGAAAAGTAACTGGAAACACTAGACCACCAAAGTCACGGAACACTATTCTTCATTGTGACGAAAACATAACTGAACTTTTGGGTTTTTTAGCAGACACAATTATATTCGCGATTACAGAGGCAACTATCGTTGTAGTAAAAGAAGAAAATGTTGTCAGTATTAACAAAGCTATAGATATCAACTTTATACCACTTTGCAACTATGAAGATGCTAACACCCGTATGTCCCTTCATGCAAATCATGCAGCACCGGTTGGTAGCAGATCAATCTACATGGTTAGCTCGGATACAGACGTTTTTGTTATTAGTGTAACTCTTTTTGATGAATTAAATGTGGATCAGTTATGGATGACATTTTGAAAGGCAAGGATTTGCGATGGATACCAATTTCTGATGTTGTTAGATCACTGGAACCATATCAAAGGCATAACCATTCTTTCATGCATTCACAGGTTGTGATATAGTGTCGGCCTTTGTTTGGAAAGGTAAAAAGACAGCATGGCAGGCCATGGATATATTTTAGAAAGACAAAGACATATTCCAATTCTGGAGCACTCCTTGTGACAATTTGAAAGAACCTATAATCAATGCACTGGAAGAATTTGTTGCCATCATGTACGATCAGCAATGGCAATATCGTAAATGACGCTTGCCTTGATCCCCTCCCTAAAGGGCTGCTCGTGTAGAGGATAATTGGAGAACTGAATTGCAGATTGGTCATTTATGGGGTCAGTCACTATGCAAGTGGCTAACTTTACCCTCACCTTCCAGTTGAGGTTGAGTAAAAAAAATACGTATTTTTGGACCCACACTGGACAATCTTGCCTGCAATTGCTGCATCATGTCAAGAACTACTAAAATGTGGGTTTAATATAACTTCAACTTCTTCAGGTCCGGATTACCTAGTATTGCTTTATGCAGCTATACACGGTTCAGAAAATTAGGTCGTTTATGTCATTAAAAAAGCTTTTGTTTGTATTTAAGCGCATGCGCAGTTTATGTAGATATAAAATGAAGCTCAAATTATATCATATACCAAGTTCCTCTTTATTATTTTCAGAAAAAATAAAGTATTACCGAGAAACTTTCAAGATATTAGGGAAAAAATATGAAAACAGTCGCCATTTTGAAATAAGTGGCGGCCATCTTGAAAATGGCCGAAACTTGAATGGCCAACGATATTTCTTATTCAAGTAATAGTCAAAGAACCTTCCTATCCGCAAGTGAAATATTTTCCCCACTATCCGCTCCGCTAGATTTCGTTAATTTTTATTTTGATAATGGTATTTAGACACACCTAGAAAAACACATATTGCACAAAATACATCATCCTGAGACCAAGCGCCTATGATAACTCCACTTGAAATGCAAGTTTTTTTTTTTTTTTTTTTTAACATTACTTGATCAATCATTAGCTTCAAACCAACAAGATATAGTTCGCTTTGCAACACTCTCTTCTTTCTAATAAATTGTTCCAGACGTCCTTCGTCAAGCCTCCTTATATTGTAAACGGCTCATTTATTCCTCGAAAATTGTCTTAACATATCTTAATACTTTATTTGGGATAAATCGACTTATGCTTATATCGTAAGATATTAGTAATATCTGAGACTTCCGAACTGTTCATTTTACAGTCTCTGGCTTTAAATTACACTGTGAACATTAACGGAAGTTGATGAATCTAAAAATGTCGTGAGGTTATTTTCGAGGAATGAATGAGTGGTACAATAAAGAGACTTTACCAAACAAGTCATGAACGATTTATTTGAAAAGAAAACAGTCTCTGTAAATGAACTACTGGTATGTCTATTTGAAGAAAGTTAATGATTTTTAAAATTTAAAAAATACTGGCCCCCCTGTTGCTACGCCCCTGTATGGTTAAAATAAAATGGCGGTGTCCTGTAATACAGTATACGAAACAAGCACATTGTTTTAGGTACCACATGGTTAAAAAAAAAGGAGCGGATGGCTAAATATATGAAAAAAGGTCTGTGGTATTAACGCTTTAAAAGAAATACAATAAAAAAGGTCTTTTCTTTCCTTTGACCTAAATTATCTATTAATTTTTTTTGAATCACGCTTTCTTTATTAAGTAAATAAAATAAGTTTTTTCCCAACACCGAAGGGTACATATTCAATAAGATACGATATTTTCTTTGAAGTTTATTTTTATTGGTAGCCCTTTCACCGAAAAATACTCTTAATCATATTCAAATTATTTGATAAGAACTTTTTCATGATGTCATTTCCTGTGATTGCAATACTATTAAAATTGATGTCATTTCCTTATGACGTGATCAGACCAATAAAAACCTGATAAGATAAAAACCTAAACTACGGAAAGAACGCAAATTCACCCGGTTAATTCATGTATTCAAAGATAATCTAATATTTTTTATACTTTGCCTAGAAAAAATTCCTAATGATACGAATCTTGTAAAAAAAAAAAAAAAGTATTTTTGGCCAAAAGGAAAGCAGAACTTTTGACTAAAGAAAAAACCCCAGAAGAAATCTTATTAATTACTTCATTGCATGTACGATGATGGAAGATAGAACATTCTGAACACGAGGCAAGCAGACGAGTTTAATAGCTCTGTCCCGCAATCATCATTACCAAAGCGGAAATCGGCCAAACGCCATGTAATTTCTTCATCAATATGCATCAATCAATTTGAAATGTTTATTTTGACCTTTGATTTTATCACCTTTATTGTTAAGAATCAACGACGAGTCGACGCTGACCTGTGAAATTGCGTAAGATTTTTTCGATTAGTATTGTTAAAATAGCTTTCAGAAGAAGCAAGGAGATATCTGTATATGCACCAACTTTATTTTCTTTGCATCGATGGATCTTCTTTATAAAATTATTCCTGAAAGTCTTGAAGATAATAAATGGTATTTGATTCTCTCAATATTGTGAATATCTTAATGAATAAACTACCGATGCAATTGCTTCAATTATGTTTCTAAGGTCCCTCCATTTGTTGAGTGACTTTTGCCTCTAGGTACATGCACCCGATTTAGTTAGTGGTAAAGAGTTCTATCAGTATATCATACTGATAGAACTCTTTACCACTAACAGTTTTATTGCAAATGATCAAACAAAATCAAAATCTATGTTTCTCTACTGGTATTATTGCTACTAATGAAATTCTATTTGGTCTCTAGTAAAATTTCAAAACAAAATCCTCCCACTAAAACGCATGCAAGTGGCCCCCAAATTCTTAGAAGTACGGATCAACATTTTTGGGGCAAAATGTATACAATCCTTGATTTTTGTAAGCAATTGCCTTTTTTTTTTATATAAACGGTAATAAATTAGGATTTCTATTGTACGCGTCTGTAAATGATCGCTGCTCTACATGTTCGGCTTCAATAACAGCTGACTGCCGAGATCATTATCCGTAAAATGGGGATAGCTGTATTACATGAATGTTGTAGGAATTCGGAAGAATAGTCTTAGTTAAATATTCACAACTTTGTTGTCGTACAACGGCTCTGGGTATTGTTTTCAAATAAAACGATGCCTTGAAAATGATCTAACTGTTCCGACAAAACGTTTTTCTTCAATTTCAAACAATCAATTTGAGTAATTGCTGTTGCTCGGAATCGATTGTCAAAAGACCACAAGAGTGTATATTTTATTCTAGATGCTTCATGCGACACATTACAAGCTCTCTTTGCCCTGCGGACGAACGATTTAAAAGTAGCTAATTTCTAATAGATAAGTTGCATGTTCTATTTTGGACCCCCAATTGCCATTTTTAGCACATTTAGACACCAATCTGATATCATGTAAAGGTGACAGTTTCTAAAATATATAATTATAATGTTTGAATTACAAAAGACCAAACTGTGATTTTGTGCACATAGGCCTATTAACAAAGTTACATATGGTTTCATGCTCACATTCCATCAAACTTGTATCTGGGCGAGCATTTTGTCAAATCAAATATTCGATCGCACTCGATATATCCATTTAGGAGGCTGGTCCTTTTTTTCAGTAGACGTTTGGCCTTCGGGGGATAAAGCATAACATTCAAACTAGAGTGGCATCACATTTAATACATTGTTATTTGGAAGCATTAATTTTGCTTGTTTATACACGTTACATGGTCAAGGATAGAAAAATTGCCTTTAACTTCAAACTCGGCCATAAAACGCATTGTCATCGTTAGTAGTGTGTCACAAGTTATTTCACTTCGATGCGAGATGCTCTTTTTCTGCGTTTCAACTTATTTTCGTTCTTCTGTTGTGGAATATATTTTTCAAACGGAATATTGTGTTAACCATCAAACTTAGTTATCATTTCAGTGAGTGGATAACTGGATTAAGACGTCATGTGTTAACGTGACGTCAGTTATGACAGATGAGATTTACGTACGTGTCTAAAATGCTTCCCGCTGGTCGGCGCTACACTTATGGCGACATCCGGCGCTTCACGTGCGCGGACGTCTCCTCGGACGTTAGGAGGGACGGTGGGGGAGATCGATTTGTAAGTAACGCAGATAAGTCTAATAAAAAGTCTCTAGCAAGTTAGTACCATCAAGGTACAAACTAAGTCTATCTTATAGATTATCTTTCTAGAATTAAGTCCCCCTTTCACCCTGTTAAAGGAAGGACTATTTCTTGTTTCTCAGGGAGGTAGTGTAATTGATGTAAAATATAGAATCGCAATAACCAATTACATTATATGACAAAAAAATCAAATTCTTTAAAATCCCTAATGTTTGTCATGGTGTTTTGTCGAACTTTGAGGGAAATAGACAGGAAAATGGGAATTTCAACTACTTATTCAAACACGGCAAAAATTTATGCACCTTTAGTCTTTTATTGTAGGAAGAACTTTAAAGAAAATATCGTCTCTATGAAACAAAAGTTCTGAAAGAGTTTCGATTTAATATGGTGTCTTCATCTCAAATTAATCTAAACATTTGAACATTTGTCACATATGTTTCGGGTTTGTCTGAAATAGTTCTTTAGCTTGAATAATGCAATGGAGCGTTAAGTACGAGTACACTGTACAAAATATCGAAAATTAACTAGAACTCATTCAGATGATGAATAAAAATAATATCTTATCAACGAGCTATTTTGAGAATAGATCAATTTGTTTCAAAGTCATCAAGAACTGGTCTGTTTTGCAAAAGTACTTTTTATATCTCCTTTCATTAGGGAGTCCCGAAAAATCCCTTCGTAATTAGAAAAATGCAGTTAAATGAAATGCAGTTCGATAGATCGTGATCGTGTTACATTGATTTCGCAAGAAGTGCAGAATTTGCCTTTATTCCAAAACAAGTATTTGCAAACAATCCTTTTCCATGGTGATGTCATTTATTCATTGTATCCAGGACAACGTTTGATCGCCTGCAGATGATACTTAGCTTTTTTTTCAAATAAATCCAAATAAAGATTTTATAAAATAGCAGTAAAAATCCACGTTTTTTTCTTGCTCCAGAACAATTCTGCTGTTAATCTGATCTAATAGTCAGTGGAGCCTGAGTTATCTGTCATTTAAGATTGACGTTATTCTTGCCATCTTGTTTGAAAAATTCTTGAAACCACTTATCTGTCATACGAACCGTAAGAGAGAAATGCCTATTTCATTTGAATGGGAACTAAACATGTCCATGTCAAATATAAACAATGGAGATCAATATCGTTGAAGTCTTGCTTGGAAAAGGTGATGAAAATGTAGAGAATTTATAACTCTTTGTATGTTATGCAAGTTTTCAAAATCTAGTTTATAAATTCAATGTTCATACCTATTTTCTAAAGAACAAGTTTTGGTTCTTAATATTTTTTTATTTAAAAGATTTAAGAAATCGCTTTCGTTTGGGCTGACTTCTTCTGCTGAAATAAAATTCCATGATTCTTTAAGTAGATTTTACTTACTGAATTCTTGACTTGGTCATTCTCTTATGGAAATACATGTACAAATCATTCAACTGAATTAAGAAGAAGATACTTTTGTTGTTTAATCATTTTCGGGATTGTTTGAGTAATTATTACTTAACCGAGCTCAGGAGTTGATCTTTATGCCTAACAAATGCTTTAATATTCATTTAATTGTATTAAGAACTTCATCCTTCCCCTCTCTATTCATTTTCAGGTCAGAGTTTTTAAAGTAATTATTGTTTACCTGAGAACTTAATCCTTGTCAGCAAATACAATTTATCATTGCGTCAAATGCTGACTGACGTTTTTCATACTAATTGTTAGTCCATTATTTATACACTGAATTGAAGAAAGATTTTTCTGTTATTTCCCGATCATGGCAAGGAGCACACGGCGGGTGTGACCGATCGGCAGGGGATGGTCACTCCTCCATGGCACCTGATCCCACCTCTGATGTTTTTGGGGTCCGTGTTTGCTCTACTCTTATTTTGTATTGTTTTATGGACTTTGATATTGAATATTGTTCGTTTTCTCCAAATCCTTCATCCTTATGCCATACAAATATTGGATCATCAATTAACTGAGTTAAGGATTTGTTCCTTGAATTGCATAATTGTTTCTTGACCTCCTGACCTAATTATCTTATTTTTGAATTGTTCGTAAGAACTTTTTATATGATCCTTTCACTGGCACTTTTTCGGGAAATAATTTTTTGTTATTAATATACTATGGTATAAAAATTTATTTTCGAAACAAGTGCATGTGGATCCTTTATAGATAATTCTTTCCGAGAGGGAATTCCTGGCAATAACTATGGTTATCTGAATGCATGAAGGACGTTGTACTACTGATCACTTAATATATACTTAATCTTTACGAATGTAAAATAAGCACATCATCCTTACAAATGACTTTTGTTTTAGGAGTTCTTCACTAAATGTTAGTGACTGGTGTTAACTTTTAGGTTAATTTTTTCTGACACTAGTAACTATTTATTACTTTTAAAAGATTTGAAACTATACAAGAAATTTTCTTATTACCCCTTCCTTTTAATCCATATCAAAGTATGACTTGATCCTCCAAAAATCTGGTCTCAACTGTGAGTTACTTTGATACTTTGTATCGATCTTTCAAAAAACAAAAACAAAAACAAACAAACAAACTAACAAACAAAACAAAAAAACAAAAACAAAAAACAAACAAACACAAAAAAACGAACTTTTAAGAATAGTGCCGACACGTACAATTCTTAGCAGCCCAAAAACAATTGGTTTACCTGTATGTGTGCCCATGAAAGCTACAAGTACTGGGTTTTTTTTTTTAAATTCAAACGAGTGTACTTGGACTCAAAATAAATTCCTTTCATTAAAAATCAATAGTTAGAAACCCTTTTACTCGAAGAGGACAGTTATGTACTCTTTAAATATTAATTTTTATTTGCATAGTTTTGTAATGATACAAAGTAGTTCATCATAATAACACTCCTGTCAATTTCACAATAAATAATTCAAAATAATCTATTTTAACAAGTATATTTTTTTTATAGATAGAGCGATTAAAATATCTATTTTAGTTGACTTTTATTTGCAACAAACCGCAAAGAAGGGCTGAGTGGAAAATAATATATATGCATATCCTTCTACATGTACCTTCGAAAATTCAAAGGTTAGAAAAAGAATAAGAGAGATTGCATGTTCAATAAAGCAGGTAACAACATTGTATATAGGACCAATTTGATTTAATTCTGCAAGTAGTATAAATACTCCTAGCCTTTCGAAGGAAACATTTTTCAAAACCTTAGGCTAGTTTTTTTTATATTCTCCAAAATCAACTAGAGTTTTATTTAACACACGTACACTAAATTCCTATACTAGGCTACATAAAAATCCTAACAAAGAAATATATATACAGGCACGTAGCATCGTTTTTGAAAGTGGGGGTCCAGTCAAAGAATTTTTTTTTTTTACTTACCCGAAAAACTTGACAACCAATTTCAACTACTTTCACTACCAAATTTTATACTAAATTTTTTCGTACATCACTTATAGTGGGGGGGGGGGCAACTTGACTTTCAACTAACATTTTCTATAGAATATGTAAGGTTGGGGGAAAAAGTGGGGGGCCAGGCCCCCCCTGTTGCTACGTGCCTGATATATAGCGAGAACCAGTAAATGTTCTAACAAGTCTCTTTCTAAACTTTCTGTAATTCTCAGGTAAGAAAATACACTGAAGGGAAAACTTCTAATGTATTGTACAACGATTGCTTTTAAAAAGGGACATTAATTAGTGGATAATCAAAAACTGTCAAGGCTTTAAGAAATCAAATCATGTTACAATGTGTACTTAACCCTTCACAAAATTGAAAAATGCATGGATTCGATCTACTTCCCGTTCAGGCCCCGGGATGGGACTAAATTGGTTATAAATTGGAAATTATCTTACATTTTACCTTTAAAAATATTATTTATCCCTAAACATTTAGGAATTAGGCAAAGTTTATTAACAAAAACAGTCAGATGTACATTGCATAATTTGATTTCTGTTATATTTGAAATGTATTTAAACTTTAAAATCAGCTTTACGTATAAAGTTCTTGGAGACAGCAAGCTGCAATGCAATAATGAGTATAGCATTATCACTAAATGGTTAAGTAAATACCGAAATCCAGGGCTCCAGTTTCTAGAAGTGAGATAAATTTGTCACAGCCCGAGAAACATAAGAAACTCTGGTGTCAATCCAGAATCACAGGTTTCCTGCCATTTAATATTTATACAAGGGCTGTTCAAAAACTAATAAAAAGCCATGCAAAAATAAGAAAAGGGCAGAAAGTCTTTATTTTATACATTTAATCATTCAAATATTCTCTGTTAACCTTTTACGCGTCTCAAATTTCAAATGAAATATACATACGTAGTTACGCAAAGTGTCTTCGCAACGTCTTTCATTGTAAATTTGTTATTTCCAGATGTCATGTTACTCACAGCATCGACATTTTCTAGTGTCCCTACAGATCTCGTTCTGCCAGTTCGAATATTTTTAAGTCTCCTTTTCCAATTTTGAATTTATTTTAATCCACTGAAGAAAGTATTGCGTAAAAGATTAGTCGTCCTGGTCATCAAAATCATGTCATTAACTGAATTCTTCAGTGATTTTCGTAATGAACCAATTTTCATTAAGCCCTCATTTTCAACATCTAGGTGCTAAAAAATACTTTTAAACAGTTCTAAGCACGGTGGACTGACCATAATTACTTTAAATGTGAATTACCGAATGAAGAAAACAGTAAAAACAAAAGGTTTTCGGTAATTAGGAACTCTTAAATAAAGCATCCGAATATGAAAAAGTAAGATAAACTGCTTCTACATTTGTGAAATGTAACTTAATAAATACATGTATACCCTTTTCGACCACATGTTGGGTTTATGTCTCACATTTCATTTGATCTGCAAAAGCGAGGGTGTGTATATTGACAAACAAGTTGATGAAACAAGAGTACCAATAATCTCGTTTAAAGTCATCATGTTGCAATTTTTATGATCAATGCAATGACCTTGTCAGCAAATACAAACTTTCTTTTCGTCAAATGCTGACTGACATTTTTCATGCTAATCGTAAGGGCATTTACACACTGAATTGTCGACGGATTTTCCCCTTATTTCCCGATCATGACAAGGAGACGGGGCGTGTGACCGATCATCAGGGGATGCTCACTCTTCAATGGCACCTGATCCCACCTCTGATGTTTTCTAGGTACGTGATTGCTCTGCTCCTCATCTGTATTGTCCAAATGAACTTTGAGCTTAAATACTGTTCCTTATCTCCATGTTTCGTGAATTTAGATACTGAACGCCCCTTCATTTATTGATTTTTAAACTCGTCTGTTTCTTGAAATTTATATATTTTTTCCTTATCTTTTTTTCAATGATGCAATGGATATATAAAACTTCTCTATGCATATGCTTAAATCTTAGACGGAAAACTGCCCACACACTATACCCCCCAATAACACCATCTCAGTAATGTGTCGCAACGATTACATCTCCCACAAATTGGCGGGAAATTATACGTGACAAATAGCCCTGTCCAGTAAATGAAGACAAACGCGGTCTAATCCTCATTGATCAAAAAATCATTTTTCACTGTCGAGAGTCAAATTGCTGAAAAATCCTTCCATAAGCTGCCTGAAAAATATCAAATCTTTACTGGAGTCTCAAATTTCTGACAATTTTCTGGGATTAACAACTAGCCTGAATTGTACTTTTTGGTAATAATAGTACATAAGGATTTACCAGATGGAATTAGGTATAGTCTGAGCAGCAAGGTTTTTTAAAAAAATAAGCATAGAGGGGGGTATAACTTATTGGTATAAGGGATATAATGTTAGTGTAATAAATCGTTTTAATGACATTAAGAGGGAAAACCGCAAATTAAATGAAACAGAAGCTACGTAAATTGAAGGTAACGATAATTAATCGGGAAAAGGGGGTACTTCTTTTCATTAAAGATACATGTATATAGTATTAAATGAATCACGGTGGTGGCATAAATTATGATGGTTCTCCGGAAATTGAGCTTTATAAACGGTACTGTTGAATCATCTTATTCGCCGATGACCAATGTTCGCGGATTTCGTCTGTCACCCTTACTCACGAAATGACTCACCTACGAAGGTCCTTTTTGTAAAAATACTGATTCAATGAACCTACTGTAGAAACAAGTAAGCAACAAAAATAACGTCCATTCGTAAAATATTGCTTGGCCACCAACATTGACTCTTACGGATTAAAACGATTTTACAGTTTCTTTGTTTGTTTTTTATTTCACTTCTACAGTTTTTGTTGTTTGTTGTTAAAAAAGACATTGGGCATTCCATTAACCATTTTCTTTGACACTTTGCTGACGTATTTGTTATTCAAGAAATCTGTCATGGATTTTCTTGACAAGATTTTACATGGGATTTAGAGTTCTTCAAACATTTTACGACTTAGATCTAGTCATAAAAGCTTTCGCTAATCAAAACTGAATAGGATTTTCAGTCATATAAATTTCCTTTGACAGTTTCTTGTCTTAGTGTTTACAAACTTTGCAAACAGCTGACAAACACGATTAGGACATATAACCACATCCTCCTACGACCCATTCATGTTTTTTACGATATAACTACAAAGTGACAACTAGCTACTGAAAAGTACTTTGCATGATTGAACGTCTCCTTTATGGGAAAGGGACGGGACAAGCCTTCTTTTGCCAATATTGAAAATATTTTGTTTTGTCGTAGTAAGTCGATCGAACGACGAAATTAGTCGTTATATCGAGATAAGTCGTACAAACGACATACACTGAGTCGACACAATATGTAGTCGAAATAACGAGATAATATGTCGTAGTAGATATTAAGTCGTAAGTAAAAAATATGTCGAAACAAGCAATTTCAATATTCTTTTTCCTTGTCTTGGTGGTTTGGATGCAATTTTTATCTTTCTTGTTTCTCTTTTCTGTTTTGTCCATGTAACATACAAAATAGATATAAGGTATTGAATAGATGAAGGAAAAACGGTCAGAATAATGACCAGTGATCGGTCTCAATTTGTTTAAACTATACAAATCTAGAAATAGTGCAGAAAATACGGATTCCTGGGGATTTCAAAGGTGGGATCAGGTTCCTTGGAGGAGTAAGCACCTCCTGTTTGACGTCATATTCGCCGTGTGTCTTATGTATTTATCAGGTCGTCGGAACGATGATCAAATTCAGTACATATACAATGGCCTTAAATGTTGTATGAAACAAGTCGCCACAATACGACCCGGTTATATCTATATTTGCTGCTAACGAGGTCAATATAAAGACCATAAAACTAAGAAATATCGGGTTTAAACAAAATCGTTGAAATCCCAGTAACATCAACTTATCTGTCAGTAACCTGCCCCGGTTAGAAATTGATCGGACTCGGAGCATGCTCTTGAGTATCGAATTAGATTTGGACAAGCAAACCCCAGATGATAGAAGAATATCAATACATAAATAAAGAAAATTGGCGATTAAAAGTTGATGTCATCTAGTTTGTCATAAAATTTAGTTGTTTGTTGGCCCTTAAGGTAATTAAAATGCATATCTAAAATTTTAATTTCAAGTTCACAAGGAGATATCGAATCGAAATATGAATGAAGGTTACTATTGGTAAATGATAATACATTATCGATATACATTTATCCAGATGTTAAAGCAATATGGGCTACATTTCTGAAAAAAATATTTTGCTGTAAAAATGTGCTATAATGATAAATTTGTATGTAACTTAAAGCTTTGTGATCAATTAGACTAAAATAAAGCAAAAGAAAAACTTTTAAATACAATCCAATATACCGTTTTATATAACACCCCTACTTATGTTATTGTGATTTAAATTCAAAACACGTGGTTTGTGTTGTTATAGGGTAGAACCGGTTTTATAAATAAAATTGGCAGTAAACATGATATTGCTATAGCCTGTTTCTTTTGAAAACATGTCCTGTAATAAATGTTTCCAGACCTTTCTGAATGACTTTCATGATTTTCAACAGAAAGAGAGTGGCTAAAAGAGAGGTGTTAAAATAATAATATATCTATATACTTTTCGGCGAAAATTAGATTCGCTGGTAAAAAATGTGTATTATCATCTCCACTGACAAACCTTTGTTTGCCTTATATGGTTATTGTTATGAATGCGCACAGAGTATCTTACCACGAGCAACTGACCAATCGTTGAATGAATAGCTACGTTTACACCAAATACATGTTTACATTTTACTTCGAACACGTAGTTCAGGTCAATCTAGGATCATGTCAATTGACTGCAAAAAAAAAATGTTCTTACGAACAAAATACAATATAAGAAACCATGAAAGATGTTACCGGCGTTTTTGATTTGTTGTTAACTGAATTTTTTTTAAAATAAATTGTAGTTTGTGTCTAGTTCAGAACACCAGCGCTTCAAGGGTAAGGAACACGAGCAGCATCACTTATGCATTCAAATGGACAAAACTTTGTTTACGTTCGTGATCACGTGTTCGGTCAGGGAATCCAAATGGCAACTGTATTCACCGATAGTACAACAAAGGAATTAATACAGACGCAAATCGCTTTTGCAGTATGACTTTCAGAAACCTAGACTCCCACCATTTATTTAAGAAATGAATTGTTTGTCAATATGAGCATGACAATAATATTTTTAAAATGCTTTTCATTTACCATAAGATTTTCCTTTTTTTTTCCAAGCGTAAAATTCCTGTAGTATTCGTAGTAACCCATAATGCAATACTCATTCATCTGATTGGTCAGTTAAAATCATGCTGGTGCCTCATTTGCAATCTGACGCCAAAAAATATAGTCCCGGTTCCCATGCAAAAAATATTTGTCCAAAAAGAAATTTTAATTCATGACTGCAGAAAATTGAATTATAGAGAATACTTATTTGAATGAATGTAATAGAGATCGATTGATTGAAGTACATTTCCACAGACATGATCAGCTGATTCTAGGGTGGTGAAAACTGAAACGCCACATAACTTTTCTGTTTACCATGCCTCCACGTGCTAGTCACTTCCTAGCCACATTTCCGTGAATAATTTACCCTATCTCGCTGAAGTCTCGCTAACTCTCGCCAGAGCCACTGCCAGAGCTACTCTGAACTTATCGGGTTTTATAATTTGCAGAACATCGAAAAATAAAAGGTTCCGAACACATTAGTAGGGGTGTATAAGAAATCATTATTGGACAGGACGACAATAATGTAATTTTGATTCAATCTAAGCTTATAAATAGTTCTTCCATCGCAAATATGAACAACAGAAGTTTATTAACGTTATTTTTTTCTGTCATTGAAATGGTTATTTACAATTTTGTATCAAAAAATTCCGACATCAAAGTTGCAGCTCATGTTGCTTTAAGGTGAAGGCAAAAGGTTTTTCTTCTCCTTATGTACATAGTTTATTTACTGTCTTACAACGTTTACCAGGACTCCAGTCAGCAAATGAAGCATTTGCATGCAATTCTTTAGAAATTCAGAAAGTAAAATTTCGTGTCTGCAGTATTGTGTATATATTACAAAGTTTATCAAGATTAATCGACCGACAAGGATTCACTTACACCACTGTGTAAATTTGTTAATATTTCCCGACACTTAATTATTTGATCAATATATAAAGCAAGCAAGATCCCCCCTCTCCTGGTTATCGAACGAGCTTCTTTAAATATTTTTTTTATCCTTTTCCTTCCATTGTTATGTGTTAGTCGCTGTCGTTCTTCAAAATGCATCATTTGATTAATGCAGAACAAATGCCTTCCAAATGAATGTCAACAAATGTATTTTCATTTGCATAAGAATTGTCGTTCATTTTTGGCATTTTGTATGCATCAGATACAGCGGCAAATAATAGATTGCCTTAAAAGTGAATTGATTGGCGGGGAGACTGTGCCAAACGGAAAGAAATTCATGACTGTTTGTCCAGCGACCGTGAATCCCAAAATCCAAACACGGTCGAGCCATTGACTGAGCTTAATTCATATGAGTACATCATGTGGGGGAGGCCGAATGTCACTCGAATGGAATATCAGATGGGCAATTACACCTTATAGTGTGACTATGTTAATGAAACCGTCACGTGGTTCCGGAGATCGGACACGCGAGTGTTCGAACTGACAATAATCCCGTGACATGTAGATACATTCTCTGACAAAAGTGCCTTGAATATTTAAGCCAGACCTATAATGAAGCGGGCATGCAAATGCGATGGAAAATGGTTTTCCATTATTCAGAGACCGCTTGACTACATATTACTACTTACCGTATACAAAGCAGAAATAGTGGACGTGGTTGAACGACTAAAATGATGTATGCATTAGTAGGTTATTTAGAACCATCATTTCTGCCCTTGTATTATTCTAGATAATAATCGAGGGGAAAAACACTACACATGACAGACTTCAATGATTATCAGATGAACAAACGTGAATAGCAATCAATACCTTCTCCATTTTGTTTCAAGTATTTATCTAACATAACATGAATTAATAATTGTGCCAATTCATAGATACATTTCCGGGTGACATATTTCATTTCTCTTTTCCTCCTACACCATAGTTTCCATCAGTGTCTCTTGTCCCCGATACTTCCATTACGTTCCATTTATTGGACATGGGACATCGAAGAGATAACTATGACATCGGATGTACATTGTAATTTAAAACCAAACGTTATCCAATCTTGATTGCATTACTGCTGGCCGTGTCCGCTTGACTTTTATTCAAAATTTCCGTCTTCCTGTTTGTATATTTTTTTATCAGTGTTTAGGTTTTAGTAGATATACTTTGTTATTGTTTAGAAGGCATGCAAGGATTTCTTTTTAAATCACGGCAAGCTTTTCAAAACACGGGGTATGAGTCAAATGGAAAGTTTTAAAAATGGAATTTTTAAAATCTGTATCATCTTTGTAATTAGACATCCTCGATATTTTTTCAGCTTGCCATCAAGATTCGTTATGTTATTCTTTCTTTTCAATATCGTACAATATTGTCGATACTCTCTAGTATGCTAGCACAGTATATCAATACAAAGGTAGTTGAACTCGTTATTAAGGTACAAGACATGTTTATTGTACACGTGCTAAGTAAAATCTCTTTGATGGTTCCAATAACCTAATGAATGAATATGAGTGCATACATTAATTTTGTTGATCAACATCGGCTTTAAAAAGGCCTCTCAACTGTCCGAATCTTCTAAATTAAGAATTATTTATTTATTTTCCCAAAAAGGTATAGTCTTTTCCTAATTTGTCATCCATCTCTTTAAATTGGGTGAACAAATTTGATGCTGACACTTTGAAGAAGGTTAGTTTAACTTGAACTTTGGGGCAGATTTTTTCTAACCGTTTTTTCTACAATTGCGCATCGTATTAAAGTTCTTACAATGAGTTTGGATGCAACAATGCATCTAACTATAATCAATTAAATATTTAAAACTCATGATTAAGTTCCATAAAGGAAGCGAAAAGTGAGGAACTATATTTCATAACGGAGGAAGACTTTTATGAAAAAGATCTTTTTTTTCTTTCGAAGTACATGTACATGTATTTACATTTCTATAAAGATTGGATTCCTATTTTATCAAAAAGGCTGCGCACTAGATTATTTAGTGGAGTGAAAAATTCAATGTTTAAATTGTGAGTCCGGAAAAAAAAAATTAAGCTCAAAAAGTAACACTTTCAATTTCTTCTCTAGCATTAGGTTAAGTAACTTTAATCATTCTGCTTAGAATTATTTTTTTTCTAAAGCTTTTTTGATGACAGGATCTAACCTTCGTAAATAATGTGCATAGGTTGCACGTCAACATAAATGTTATGTCAGTTTCATGATAGCATTTAAAATGTTGAATGTCGGATGCGGGCGAATTTTGAAAATTTATGAAAATTTAACTAATTCTTATCCTATCACATGCATTAGATATGCTGCCTGTCGACTTAAAAGGAAAATGTGAAAACAACGTACAGAGTGTGTTCATTATCAAAGGTTCATTTAAACAAGGCCACTTATGACCCGAATAAGTGGATCTCTAGAACATAAGTGGGATCAGGTGCAAAGGAGGAATAAGTATCCCCTGTTGACCAGTTAAACCCACATCGTGTGCTCCTTGTCATGATCGGCTTAATGGGAAAATCTGTAGTCCATGAATTCAGTGTGAAAAGAATGAACAGAAGACCCAACGACAAATTCTATTTACAAACTACGTCGTTGTATCGACCATTGATTTTGCAAAACAAAATTGTTGAGGAGAGGTAATTTGTCAAAAACTTGCGTTGTTTTAGAAATTATTCGAACGTAGAACATGCTCTTTTGTCTCTAATCAACGGATCGTCCTACTTGCGCAGTGGTTAGATCATCTGCTCTATAGTCGCGAAGTAAGGAGTCAATCCTCACGTAACGAGTTCGAATCCCACTCTGGGACTTGGAGAACGGTCCTTCGGATGAGACGGTATAAATCGAGGTCCCGTGTCGCAGTAGGTACTGGCACGAAAAAAGATCCCTCACTGCTCAATGGCCCTAAGTGCCGAGTAAATGACAAAATTTGCAGCTCACCACCGGCAAGTGGTGACGTCTCCATATGAGTGAAAAATTCTCGAGATGGACGTTAAAAAATATACTATCAATTTTAATAAACTGTGAGACATACATTCCGCGTATATGTACGTGATAATAGTTTTTCTGCTAAGCTACATGTACATTTTATACGGAAAAAACTAAAGGGAAAAAGGTCTTCAGGTTTATCTGAAATGTACCCATTTGACTGTTGTCAGTTTTGTATTATTTTTTTTTCTAGTAAAATATCAAGATCTGAAAAAAAAGATATTTCAGACTGTGTTCTGTCTCTAATATCGAGTTGAGTGTGATATATTGAATCAACGTAGGAATGAATCTTAAAATATAAATGCCTTGTATGTCGTCATAACCTAATGAACTGAAAACTGAGTTATGCTATGCATTTACAATCATGTGAATTTTGGGATGGCAGATGTACTTACAACATAAGTTTGAAAAAATTGTTAAAAATAATCCATTCCTTGACTCGAGCACGTCTTTTAACAAGGAATAAAATGACCAAGTGATAAAAGCGTAGTTTTGTACTTATTAAGAATATACATTAGATAACTTTTACTCTCTGAAGACGTTCAACTGTCTCATTTAGCGCGACCTTCGCCAACAACTGTTTTCTCTACGACATAGAATCTCTCTCTGAAGTTAAAGACTTCAACAGTTCAGTATCGTCGATTACTCTATAAAATCACATTACCTTCCAATTACTTTACAACACATTTCCATTTTCGAACGTTGACCAATCAGTGTATAGAGCGTCAGGAGTAAAAATGTATCTATTTTGTATTTTTATAAAAGAAATTTCCCAAACATTTTTGATTTTTTTTTTACATTTTGAATTGTAAAAATAAAAATATTAAACTTTTCGTTACAATTGAAATACATTGAAATGATAAGATAGTTAAAGTTTAAAATTCATAATCGCTTTTAAAACTGAAAATATTGTTTCATACTATAATTACCATGTGTAAAGCTATTGTTGTCCATAAATAGCAGATCAACATAGAAATTACATAGTCAATAAATCAAGTTTTATCTAGTATATATGGTGAGGGGTAAAGATCATATCTTGAAAACAGTCTTCTAAAATAGAGGTGGAATCAGGTGTCATCAAGGAGTAAACATTCCCTGCTGATTAGTCGCATCCGCGTCCTGTGCTCCTTGTATTTGCAAACTAAGTCATCATATCGACTAGAATTTGCAAACTGTGAATGTTGGTATCCTTGTATCACCTATTAATTTGTCAAAACCCTTCGTCGTTTTGAAAATTATTCGTACGTAGAACATGCTCTTATAAACGTGTCATATCACATGGGAGACATAAACTCCATAGGCAGGTGATAATATATACATGTAGTTTATTTCTAGGCTACATGTCTGTTTTTGTTTGTTTGTTGAAGAACTTTTCACTAAGATGGACCACCTCTTGCTGGTGGAGAGCTGCAAAGTTTGACTATGCTCGGCACTCAGGACCATTGAGCAGTGAGGGATCTTTTTTTCGTGTAACGCACCTACTGCGACATGGGACCTAGGTTTATCCGTTCTCATCCGAATAACCGGGTTCCACGTCCCAGAGTGGGATTCAGGCTACATGTAAATTAGGGGAAAGTAAAGTTGAAGTCATCAGGTTAATTCGAAGTGAAGTTGTCAGTTTGGTATCAATGTTTATTAGGAAAAGATGTTTCAGACTTTGTGCTGCCTTTAATTTCGAGTTCAGTGGATATACATGTATTGAATAAACGTAGGATTAAAACTAAATACGTGAGTATAATCGAAAGAAAGCTATTGATAGCTAACATGATTTCTTTAATATGGTACGCATTTAGTTCTATATATTTGGGTGTATTTTACAAAGGTTTGAGATTTTAAAAAATATTTATTTACTCCATTTCTTTGACTCAATCCTGTCTTTAAAGAATGAATTGACTAAAAGGGATAAAAAAAAATAATTTTTGTACTTTTAGAGATTAAATAGATAAGTTCCTTACTCTCTGAAGACAGTCAACTGCTTCACTCAGCCTTGCTTTGGCCAAAATCTGATGTCTTTGACAATCATGGAATCCTTCTCTCAATTCCAACACTTCAAAAGTTTAGCATCGTCCATTATATTTTACTCTATAAAAACACATTGCCATAAAATGACTTTACAACACATTTCCATTTTCGAACGTTGACCAATCAGTTTACAGAACGTCAGGAGTAAATATATTTTTTTAAAGAGGGTGTTGCAGTTCTATTGTTATTTTCCCTAAATGTGTAGCAGGTTATATGAAGAATTTTTATGTTGCAGAAACTCATATTATTTTTTTTCAAATGCATCAATTTATAAAGCACAACGAGAAACAATGTTTGGAAGCTGCGTATTGACTTCCAATTTGCCATAAAATGATGTGAAAATTAGTCTCACGGCAAAATATATCCGATTTTCCGTTTTTTAAATAGGGAATCCCCATTGTTCTGAAAAAGTGCCTCCTTGAAACAAAATAATTTTGATATATACACAAAGAGGCAGGAATTTTCTTCAAAACTGCCATTTCCGATTTTTGTTTCAAAGAGGCACATTTTTGAAAAACGCAAAAATTTAATAAAAATTATTCTACAAACGGAAGGCAAAGTGTGTACATAAATAACACTGCAGAACTCTCGGGTCCGAAATGGTCTAGTGGATATGCTGGTTGGTTACCAACTCTTACATTTACCAGAGAATGGGTTCGAGTCCAGGAATGGATCAATTTTGCATCCTAGTTTGTATTTTTTATCTAATTTTTTCCCATATGTAATGGTATTGCAATAAAATTATATATTTTTTGAAAGAGAGAGAATGTCAAGAAGTTAATTGAGTAATAACTAGATGCAGGATAAAATTGTTTTCCTTGATATGTTGTGACTTAAAACTAATACTTTGTTAAGTTTTGTCTTGGAAAATAAAGTTACTGTATTGTTTAAATAATCTATTTTTTACATACTGTAGTTACTGCAATTTTGAATAATTCTGGTCTCTATGTTAGTAGCCAAGATTTGATTTGAAACAAATTAAATGTCTTGGATGTAGCACCAACCGTGTGATTAGGGGACGCAGTTTTATTTCACGAAAAATATTTTCGCACGAAGTCTACTGTATATGTTTCAAAATGCTGCTTTAGCCATTGTGCTTTTTCTTGTTCCAACCTTTTTCGTGCAAAATGACGAAAGTGTTTTGCTGTATCAAGCAGGAAATACCCGCCGTAAACGTAGTCCTCTACGTAGCTGTATCTACGTATATTTAGACATAACGAGGGTATTTAAATGTCCTTCTCGATATATAGGGAATAATCGCGAGTTTCTGCAACACCCTCTTTATAATTTACTTTCATTGGTATATACTATTCTCTAAACATGTTTGCAACTAAAACTGTAAAACAAATTATTATAAAGTTTATATTTTATCAGCACGTTAACTTATAAGCATGTCATCTTAATTGTGACTGCCACGTGTTATGCCATTTTAGTCCATAAATAGCCATATAGCATATAGACATTTTTGTACGGAAGCAGACACATTTTAACCGTGGCATCTTTACATGGTCTTCAGAGAGTCAATGAATCAAATTTGCCTACTTTATATGAAGGGGGATAAAAGGTCATCTCTTGGCGAGAAGCAATAATTCTTGAGATATCGGAATCAGATTTCTAATAAGATCAAATCAAAGACAAAGATTGCTAACAGAATCTACAACTGTCGCCTGCTTCAAGAGAAGTGCAACTAGTCTCTTTATTCTCTAAATGTTTTCATACAATTCTCTGATTCTTTGAGTTTGTATATAACAATTAAGATCACATGCAGTGAATATATCCACGTAGATGTTCTTTCTATCCTCAGACCTCTCTAGTTAGTTATATACAGTAGTCCCATTGGACTGTATGTTCGTGTGGGTTTGTCATATGTAGTGTTAAATCACAGAAGTTAACGACTTTATTTCATGAATCAGGCTGAAATGGTATGCATTTGTCTGGAAACTAGTCGAAAGATTTATGTTGATGAAAAATCTTAGGGGAAAAAAACGTGTTTGTGAAACACTGATGCCTCCGTAATGGCAACATAGCAAAGACGAAACTTTTCTTGAACGCAAATTTAACAAATTAAATATGTTGGTACCCAAAGTAAGGTCTTCTCACAAGAAATACAAAGGATAAGTTTTGAAAGGTAGGTCAAACTCCAGGGTCAAGGTTAAAGGGACAAAGTTGTTGATTTATACAGAAAGGCCTTGTCACAAGGATTACATATTTTAAGTATGGAAGTCCTAGCCCTAACCCTTCAAAAGTTATGGCCAAGGTTAATTTTTTTTAAAATACGTAAATCTCCAAGGTTAAAGGTGTTGATATCCAATGAAATGTTTTGTCCCAAAAAATAAATATGTGAAATATGAAAGTCCTAGTATTTACCTTCAAAAGTTACTGCCAAAGTAAAAGTTTAAAATTTCTGTGTAAAAGTGTGTCAAACTATAAGGTCAAAGAATTTGGTGACACCTAAAGAAAGTCCTTGTCACAAGTTTACACATGTGAAATATGAAAGTCATAGCTCCACCTAATCAAAATCTATGGGCAAGGTTTTTAAAATTTTTGCGGACAAACAGGCAGACAGACAGACGGACGGACACGACAAAAACTATATACCACCGAATGTTCGATTACGGGGGCATAAAAATGGTTACATGTAATGTTACAAAAATACCTTCACAAAGGACACCTTTTCTTGTTCATTTTTTTAAATTTACTTTGTCGGCCAAAAGCCTACCCCATTTAGTGAACTGAAATATCTGGGACTGAACATCGTCGCAAACCCAACCCACTGCCAAATTATACGCTCCTCTGCCATTCACGGGTAGGAGAGAGAGCTATATGAGATATCCCGTTGAGACGATGGGACTGAGTGGCAGAGCTAAATCCAGCTGTAAATTACAAGTAGGCTGTAAAAGTACTTGTTATTCGGGAGTTCAAATGCAGCATAATGTATGAGTTTGAAAACTCCTAAAATGAAAAGTTAGGAATGTTTTCTCTTTGGTTTAGGATTTTATTTTTGTTCTAGAACGCAAGTCCTGAAAAAAATTGGAGACATAAGGCAAAGAAAATTAAATTTGACTGGTGAACAAAGATTTAACTTTGTTTTAAATTAAAAAAAAAAGTTTGTGCAACTGAACCACATCAGAAAACCAATGGATTAACCAGAATACCATATAATGTCATAGGTATACAACATGCGCAGTGGTTAGAGCATCTGCTCTGGAGTCGCGAAGTAAGGAGTCGATCCTTACGCCACGAGTTCGAATCCCACTCTGGTACGTGGAGACCGGTCCTTCGGATGAGACGGTGTATATGAGAGGAGGTCCTGTGCCGCATTAGGTATACAACATTCACACAAATTAAGGAATCTTCGTACTGCAATCAGATACATTCAATCAAAGTGTTTGATCAATTTAATCAAGTCAGATTTTTATTTACTTTTAAGGAGTCAAACAAACCTGCATTATAGAGTCTGTAGATCATTTGACGGAGATAAAATAAGTCGGGGGAGGTGTAATTGTATAGTGCTTCTTCTCTCCAAATTCCCAATAAAAGGGATGCCAAATACATAAAAACGTATACTTTCTTATCATAAATATGCCAAATTATTGCTAATGGAGCGCGGCAAAATGGACCTGATTGGGAAAGAACCACTTGGAAAGGGCCAGGATAAATTTTATCAGAACTATTCTGCCAGGCGCAGTCTTTCTTTTATTGAAGTGTTTTGCCAATATTTGTCAAATGGATCAAAGTCTCGCGTGAACGATATGTACTGGGGGTCTTTAACTCTTTCGATTTGTTCTTTTATTATTTTCTCCATAAAAAGGGAACAACACAGAAGAAACAAGAGACAACAGAGAAAATTTTATGACAGTTTTTGAAATGTATTTCCATCTTGACCAGACAAAGCAGTTATTTTCTCACTTGGTCGTGAAAGCTCTTAAACGGAATAAATTGGAAAAATCGGTCGGACATTAACGCCATATATACATGTAAACCTGCAATACGATAAGCTTTCTGAAGAAGATTAGTTTTCAAGAAATATTTTATGTTCTATACATCAATGAAGACTAGAACGCAATAGAAAACCCTGTAATGTTGATCAGACGACTAATAAAGTCTGATGATCCCAATATAGAAAATGTCGATCTCTTTACAATTTTTTTTTTCTTCTTTTGATACGAGATTTGTAGTCTTTATCCTTTGCTTGTCAATTAGTTTCATTTTATTCGGATAAAAATATCACAGAATACCATCATTAAACAAATATAAACATAATAGATAGAAAACAGAAATTGTCTCAGCACTATGCAACTTTACAAAGATCTAGCTATTTATGTATTTCTATTAAGTGTCATGATATAAAATTGATAGAAATACTACAGTGCACATCGATAGGCCATAAAAGATTTTTTTAATAAACTTATTTCCAATGTCGTCCTCATTTGTAATAAGGTAGGAAACAAATTATTTCATGAGAAGAAAATGGAATTAAGGCAGGATATTTCTTTTAAAAAAATCCATTGCATCGTGTTTCTTTATTTACTCAAAGGTCAATAGACCAAAATGGTTACCCTAAGAAAGAACCTGTCTGTATAACATGAATGTCCAAGCACCAACCATTTAAAACTTTTACCCAACGTTCAAGTTTTTTTTAAGTGGGCCAAACTCCAAGGTCATTGTAAAAGGATCAAAGTTAATGGTGTCCAGGGAAAAATTGTCAGAAAAAATACACGTGAAATATAAATGCCGAAGAAACAACTCTTGAAAAGTTATAGGCAAGGTTGAAAAATTTCAAAAGTAGGTAAAACTCAAAGGTTGATATCCAAAAGAAGGTCATGACATAAGAAAATTGGAATATACCTTAGAAATATAATTTCAAGCCCTACACATGTTCACAAGTTATGACCAAGGTTAAAGTTATATTAATGTGGGTGAAAACTCTTAGGTCAAGGTTAAAAAAGATCAAACGTATTTATAGATTTTATACCCAAGGAAAGCTCTTGTCACAATGAATACTCAGGTAAAGTTTGAAAGCCCTATAGCAACAACTGTTCAAAAGTTATGGCCAAGAGTAATGTTTGGTAATTGTTTGCAAAGTGGGTCTAAAATGAAGGTCAAGACATCAAAAAATTTGTTGGTACTCAAAGAAAGATCTTGTCATAACCAAATTCACTTGTTAAATATGAAAGTTAAAGCCCAAACCAATCAAAAGTTATTGCTAAGGTTATCAAGATTTTTGTGGAAAGACAGACGAAGGGACAGACAGTCGGAGAGGGTATAAACAATATAAAACCTCAGAATCTTCAAATACTGGGGCATTAAAATGTTTGCTGATTTTCAACTTTTTTCTGATAATAATAAGACCGTATTAGGATAAGCGACTATGCCAGACAATCGACTGCACGCTCGATGGAAATAAAGTATCTACAAATTCTTCCTACATATCAGCCAAACTCAGAGAATCATTTGTGCATAAAAACTTGAAATGTTAATTCCCACTAGATCAAAGTTTCTGCAAATTAATTGTTAAGAGTCTTGAACAGATTTCTTAGATATGCAATTATTTGAATTCACAATTGGCAAATTAAAGAGCGTGACATTGCTTACTTCGCAGATGTCTCGTGTTGCTTCCATTTGGATTTAGGAATCTGCAAATCAGAAAAAAACGATTCTTGGCAAATGTTTAGACAAGTTTTTAAAGCAAGCAACACATCGTCTGTCCAAAGGTTTGCCCCAATGAACATTAAAGTACATATTTGTTCATAAAGGACACTCCTTTTAACATTAGTATCTTATCTACGAATCCCAAAATAGATCAGAAAATGTCGGCACGATTCGTTTCTAATCGATTCCAGTTCTTGATCAGATTGCTGGTGCGAGTTAGTAGGTGAAGTCGGTGCATTGCTGATACATCAATCAAGTAAAATCCGAGGCTGACGAATAGACCAACTGGACCAATAAACTTTCTTCAGTTGTACCTTATTTAAGGTCTTGGCAACAAGTTCGTGAAAGAGGATAACCCTGTCATTCGTACGATGTAAAAATAAACATTTACTTAGGCATCCCTTATAATTTTTTAAGTTTGGATCATTTTGTCGTGAATCCCCTTTTAACAATGTTCAAAAGGACCTAGTTGTAATTATTAAGAAATGGAAATATAAAGAAAATTCGGAGAGCTTAAAGAAACTACTGTAGTATATTTAGTTTTGAACAAATCGCAAGTCAATAGGATGTCTTTTTATCCCCCCTGTAATCGAACATTTAGCGGTATACAGGTTTTGCCTATCAGTATATGTCCGTTCGTTTTGATGTTTGTCCATTCGTTCACAAAGACTTGCTTGGTTGGATCAATGGATTTCATGTTTCACATGCTTTTTCCTTTTTTATGACAAGACCTTTCTTTGGGTATCAACATATCTAATATTTTGACCTTAGGATTGGAGTTTTACTCCCTTTACCAAACTTAAACCTTGGCCATAACTTGAACAATTTCTTTCAGGACTTTCATACATGAATTTTGATATTTATTGTGACCAGACTTTTCTTAGCGTAATATTTTTGACTTTTTGACCTTGGTCTTAGTGTTTGATCCACTTTTAAAAAACGTTTTACTTTGGTCATAACTTTTTTACAGTTAGTATCAGAGCTTTCATATTTCACATGTGTTTTCCTTGCGACAAGATCTTCCTTTGGGTACCCATAAATTTTTACCATAAAACTTAGCCATTTCCTTACAGGATTTTGCGTGTTGTTTAAGGTTCTGTCCACAATATACTAATAAATTCATTATTTAGACACCACAAATCAAAATCAATCAATTTTGACGTCGTTTTGACGTTACAACGTTGAGTAGCAATACCTGACATTGCATCTTTAAAAAAATTTAGAAAAATGCTTTAGGCCAGAGCAAATGCATGGAAGTGTTCAGTTAATTTACTTGTATTTTAGCCTAATGAATTGCTCAGATTAATGATTGGTTTGAAGACAATCTAAGTAATTAGTAGCTGTTCATTTCAAATTATTTGATTTCAGTTTTAAAGCAGAACACTTTTTATAAAGGTTTTGGTTATATTGTTAAAAATATGACATCTAACACGTTATTCGTCATTATTACTTTGATCTTTTTAAACTATTTCCTGGAAGGTAAACGGCTGGTTTTCCTTTGTTGAAAATGAAATAGATTAATTCATATCTTATAAATATCTTATAAATCTTCGAACTACAACTTTCTCATTGTCCAAAAAAAAAAAAAATATTCCTCACGTAGACTCATTTCTTGTTTGCATAGTTGTCGGCTTGGAGGAGGTAACTCTAATGACGGCCTTGGATGACACTGCCTTAGCGCGAGTTACGAAGCATCGTACAGATTTTCATTATTGGTTACACTGGCTGCAGCTCATTTGGGAAAGCACAGTGATATATTTAGTATGGCAATTATTTTCAGTCTGGAATCTAATTTGTTTTTCAAAAGATGAATTTTCTTTCATCTTTTAATTTCCTTTCCAATATGTCTTAATATGTAAGACAGTACGGACACATGCACTAACAGGACCTGACGGTGCGACATTGTACGTGTACTGCTTATGCTGGTAAAATAATACACAAACATGGGGTGTCATTGAAAGAGAAAATACTTGGTTTGATAAGCTTATCATAAAATGCTTTGTGGCAAAAGTTTGGGTATAACTTAAGCTCCCTCTTGCTCTGAAGCAGTCAACGATGTGAAAATATATGGCAACAAAAAAGTTGGCACATAGTTTAAGATAATTTTACTAAATTTGTCTCAATAGTATTGCCTCCACCTGCAAAGGAATCACAGAGATGTGACTGGTCAACAAAGGATACTTACTCCTCTTTGACATCTGATCCCACCTCAAGAATTTTCAGGGGGTTCGTGTTTGAAGCCCTCTTCGAATTCACAGATTTCGGGGTTTTTTTTTGCAGCTTTTTAAAAACATTGATCACTGTTTATCATCTTCACCTTTTTCGTTGTACACTAGCAGGATGCTAGATTTACAATTATCTTAGTTTTCTGCTAGTTTTGGGCATCTAATGTTATTTTTACCATCAGTAAATAACTTGTACCTCCATAATCTTTATACAAAATCAAAGGAGCTTGATTCGTATCTGATTCATGTTTCTTCAGTAAATTGAAATAAAATTCATACTAATATATTCATTTATAGTTATGAAGCATCACAGATTTTCATTATTAGCTACACTGGCTGCAACTCATTTGGGGAAGCACAGTGATTTATTTAGAATGGCAATTATTTTTAGAGTCTGGAATCCAATTTGTTTTTCCAAAAATGAAGTTTCTTTAATTTTTTTTTTTTATTTCTTACCAATATATCTTATGTAAGCGCATGCAGACACATGCACTTAGTTAACAATACCTAGTGGTGCAATTAATCGAGCATTCTAGTGTACGTGCACTGCTTGATACCGGTAAAATAATACACAAACATAGGCGTTGTGGGGTGATAGGGTGGATGTAATTCAAAGAGAAATTTGCCTATACACATTCAAGTATATACATTGTATGCTTCAAATAACCCATGTACATTTATGTTGTTCCTCAGGACTATGCCTTGACTAAAACCAAAACAAAGGTACCCGTCTGCATCCATTGCTTAAATTTTTGTAACTGCCTAAGTGTATAACCTCAAGCTTTTGCAATGTCCTCAAGATGTCGCAATGTCTTCTTTCAGTATCATACGAAACAGTTCTAGTAAATCTGAGCTACTGAAAGCAAGTCAAAAACCTTGCTCTGGCTATAACCATTTTAAAAAATATATTTTCTATGCCAATCATATCATGCATCAGACTTTTAGACTATGTGGAGTGATCAAATGTATGTAGGAGAATGGGGCCTTTAACTGAAAAAGAACAAATAATAAGCCTATGATGAGTCTGTAGCCGTACTGGTTTGTACTTAAAACAAAGTAACATTTTTTGGACCAGAAATTATGGCAATAAATAAAATACAAGCCCATTGTCCAAGTTTCTTATGATTGGAAAAAACTACAATGAGTAGCCTTTTAACAGAAATTTCAATTTCAGTTTTGCCTGCACCTGCAAAGGGCTCACAGACTGATTGATAATGGATGCTTACTCCTCTTTGGTATCTGATCCCACCTCAGGAATTTTATGGGGTTTCCTGTTTGATTTCTTTTTTTTTTGCAGACTTTTAAAAACATTGATCACTGTTTATCATCTTCACCTTTTTCGTTGTACACTAGCAGGATGCTAGATTTACAATTATCTTAGTTTTCTGCTAGTTTTGGGCATTTAAAATACAGTAAATGCTAAAATGCTGTTAACATGTACTTCCATAATCTTTATACAAAATCAAAAGATCTTGATTTGTATCTGATTCCTTTTTTTACTGTAAAATGAAATAAAACACATACTAGAATAAATATTTTGCCACCAAATTTATTTATACACAAGCTGACAACTTCATACATGATTTCCTTCATCAACAGTTCACCCGGTTACAAACCCCATGCTGCTTCCCTTTCTCTTCAAATGACAACAACAATGTACAACATAGATTAAATCTAAAATCAAATGAAGCACTGAATGGAAAACAACAGGATGATTAAAATGATTAAATAAACTTCCCTCACAAAATAGTAAATTCAAGCATTATGCATCGACATGTAAGGACTGATAGCAACATGTTTCAATTGTTCATCAACTTTCAGGTAAAAATTTTAAAAGAGTTGCATGATATTACAATTCTAACCACAATGAATGTTTCTAATGTAACTTGAGAGAGAAAAAAAAATTAAAATTTGTTGCAGTTTAATTCCAGGCTCTTCTTCATCCTTCATACTCTTCCTCCCTCTGTCCTTCTTCTTCCTCTTCTCCATTCTGTTCGTCCGGGTTATACCCTCCATAGCCCGTGTAGGTGTCGACGTCCTCCTCCTTAACCATGGGGACGCCGTCCTCCCCGAAGTCCTGGTCACCCTCGCCCCCTCCTTCTTCTCTCTTTCCTTCCCGGTCCCTCTTGCGATCGCGACTGCGGCTTCTTCTTGAGCGCTTCCTGTCGCGAGGTGAACGACTCCTCTTCCTGTCTCTTGATCGACTTCTTCTGCTTCTCTTTCTCTCTTTTTCTTCCACTGCAATCAAGAAATGAAAATATGAAATTTTGAATACACAAAAAAAGAACCAAGCTGATACAGAGAGTTCACTCCCTTTTGATAGTCGCTTGCACTTTTACCCAAACTAGACATAAATCAGCTGCAATTACATAAAAGAGAAATGAACACTCTGTAGGAGGAAACAGAGCTATGTCAAAACATCTGCGTAAATCTTGCACTTTACCATTTTTTTTTATAGCTTGTTAAAATCTCACTGACCTGACATCTTAGATAAACTTACAACTAAAGTGACCGAGTTGAATCGCCTTGTTCCTCTCTCCGAGGGTGCTCTCTTTCTACTCTCTCTAATAAAGACAACTCTTTAATAATCTCACCTTGCTCCTCTCTGCGAGGGCGCTCCCTTTCTGGTCTCTCTCGGCTTCTGCTTCTCCTCCTCTCTCTGCTACGACTTCTTCGCCTTTCTCGACTGCGACTGCGTCGTCGACGATCCCTGCTCGGAGATTCCTCTCGGCCAGTGCGGTCACGATAGGAGCTACTACAAAATTCAAATTTTCGAGTTAGTTCAAAGCCCTTTTTTAAAAACATAATATGGTTCAAAATACCTCTTTTAATCATTTTATCATGCATCATAGATTGCTTTATTTATTTAAATTCATAATTAGAGGATATTTTCAAACCTGAACTCATCTCTTCCCGAAAATCGAGTATTTTCATCTGGTCCCCCTTTCCTGGTTCCCCCTAAACCACCTCCTGCAATATAAAAATACTTCTTAATTAGACAATCATCATTCAGGTACTATTCACAATATAATTAACGCATTCTCTAAGGGAAGATTTAAACAGACTCGGATCAATAATTTCCAAAAAAATGACAAAAGGGTTACATGGTCTAGTCATAACAAACATATTTTGTAAAACTAATTATAGCTATAATTTTCATCATGCGGGAGACAGAAATCTTCTTTAGAACTATTTCTCATACATTATTGGATAGGGAAACCATCCAAAACACGCTATAATTCACTGTCAAATTGTTATGTAAAATGGAAGGCCTGATCATGATTGACAGGCCCAATAAACACTGCGTTGGCCTGGCCTGAACTGTGAAAATTATGCATCTGTTTTTTCTATTTTTCACTTCAATGATGGCAGTATCTATAGTAATCACAAAGATGTAATACAATGTGTATTTTCACCATCTTAATCTGTTGGTGTAAATTATATTTGGCACTAGTGGTGAATAGTTACAGAGACAAAAGGTCACTAGGCCACTGGGTCAAGCAGTTATATGGACATAAAAATCAAAACTCGATAATCATGCTAATCCCTAAGAAATTACCTGACTTTAACAAACTTAAATTAAGTGTAGAGAAGGTACACTTCATTAAACCTTTTTTAATTGTGCTCACACAGAAATTTAGAAAGCTGCATCCCTAAGAAATTACCTGACTTAAACAAACTTAATTTAAGTGTAGAGAAGGTACACTTTATTAAACCTTTTTTAATTGTGTTCATATAGAAATTTAGAAAGCTGGTATGTGGTTGTGTCCAAGAGAAGGAAGGGGGGGGAAGGAATGCAGATCTTGTTGAGAATTTCTATCTCATCTACAAGGTTAATACAATTCCATGTTTAGCTATTGCAGTTGATCATCAATCTCTCAAATTAAATAAGAACATAATCTCCAGAGTTTTTCCAAAATTAAAAAAAAATCATCTGTATTATCAGAGCGTTTTGATTTGTTGCGTCATTCAAGTGTAAGCAGCTTGGGAATAGGAATCTGTCAAATGTTTACTGAGCTTTCTCAGATTTATGCCGTCTACAACTTCGTTTTTGCATCTACTAAAATAGATCTTGTAAAATTAACCAATGTTAAGAGTTAACATACATCTTGTCAATTGCTCAAGCTTTATAATATGCAAGCAACGGAAGACCCTGATTTCTACAAGATCACATCACTGGGTTTTTTTTCAAGCATACTCTTCTAAATTGGTAGACACCTCAATTTTCTTATTTGTTGGGATTTGAAAAGAGTCTGGGGAAAACTTTTTCATTCACACAGCCAAATTGATCCTGGGTTAAACACAAAAGATTAATCAGTTTAGAGGAAAAAATGAAGCTCTTACTTAGGACAGTAACATATTTCCAGCAGATATCAAAATCTGATACCCAGTTAAAACGAAGACATGATTAATGAAGAGGAATGGAGCACTCCCAAAAAGTAACCAAACAAATTCTATTTGGAGACCAAAAGTGCATCTTATGAAGGACCATAGGATTAAGGGCAGATTAAATAACTGAAAAATATTCTTGGAAGATAATCCTTCAAGCTTGACACTTGGTGTACTAAAAATGTTACAGAATGGGGCCGATTTGGCCGACAGTGAAATAAATGTTTTAACGTCATAATAAAGTATCAAATCTCCTCATAATCTTACTAGGGGATGTTGAAAATATTCATTTTAACATGAAAGCATGCATGCTTTCTCCTACAAAGCTATCTGCACTTTGTTTGCACATAGTGTGATTGAGAAATGAAGACATTTTTCATTTGATCAAATTCTAACATGCTGCATTAAAGAAAGATGAAATTGTTCAAGATACAATGGGTAAATAACTGTTCTTCATGCAACTGGAATTGAATTCAATAGCAGGAATTTTGTCAAACTTGTGAGAAAATGAGTCAGTCGGTGGGCATGTTTATGATTTCTAAGAAGGTAGGTGTTGTGCAAAGTTTCTACAATTTTTTTTTTTCAACTAATCAAACAATTCCTGGTTGGCAGGTTGCAAAAATAATATTTCATGTTTTCATTTTAAAAAATTTAAACACTATCACTAGTAATGTGTTTGAAGTGGAATACTTATTTTCTTATCACTTTCCTCTACACACCTTGTTTTCATTACAAAATTGAAATGTAATCACTAGAAGTGTGTTTGAAGTGGAATACTTGTTTTCTTGTCACGCTCTACTACCCACCTAACCGTCTTGGTCGCCAGCCCTTGACTGTCCTCCCACGTTCCACATCCACCAGAACACGCCGTCCGTCAATTTTCTTACCATCTGCGTGTTTGTACGCCGCTAAATTAAAGAAGCCTCAAATCATTTGACTGATATATTTCTAGGGCTCACTTCTTTATACCAAAGACTTATCGTAATTACATATCAAATCACACCTATGCAATCCAGACTTGATACAAGATAAATACACAACCTACTTTTCTGATAACTCTGTAAATCACTAAATTCATACTGGAAGGCCAATAGCTTATTTAATTGCTTACATGCTGAAAAGGCAGACGAAACCACCTTGACCTAATTATTTTCATACAATTTGTAAATAATTCAAATCCTTTCAAATGAAGTGTTTAATGATCACATATTTGACTAAATCCTTTTTATTGCATTTTGAAATTTGAGTGCTGCTTTATTTCAATCTGCACTTTTAGCAGTGGTTAGATATATTTATCATAACTTTTGCGTATTCTTGGATTGCAGAGCTGTAATTTGACATAAATTGGCAACAGCTGAACCTGGAAAATATATTACAGTTAAATATAAATGTGCAACAGTGACTTTCTATACAATTAAATTAAAATTTTTGTTTTGTTGTTCTGTTATTTTTCCTTGGAAAGTACATAGAATTCTCTCTCATTATGTAATGTAAATGTAGAGAAAATCACTGTTGTTATCACCTTGTCAGAGCCGGACCTGCAAAGTAAAACCTAACATACAATGATAGCAACATTAGTTGCAAATGGAAAGTGGCCAAAAGTCCTATCAAGGGGGGATACTGGATACCTACCCAGGGAGGATAATCTTTTAAAAATATTTTGAAAAAAAATTTGAATAAAATTTTTTTTTTATGTGATTCAAAAATCTATTTGATTTTCACAACATCTACAATCAGAATAATGAACATCCAAAAAATTTTGTCAATTCAGAAAATACCTGGTCACTTACGCAACTTTCTGTAAAACTCTTCCCGATCTAAAGAGATGGTTTTTCTGCATTGTAGCCCCAATGGCTGACATGGAGACATGTCATCTCGCCATGGTTGGCAAAGTCCATCAAATCTTACCTGAATTTTACATTTTTTTTTTCTTACCTGAATTTTTTTAATTTTAGAATTTTCTTACCTGATTATTTTTTTAAAAATATTTTAAATTTTTAAGAATAAAATTTAATTGCTTACCTTCCCCATTAAAAAACAATATTATGAGTGCATCTAGTTGGGGGCAGAAGGGGGCTATCATGATACATATGTTTAATAATTTTGAACTAGATGCCTCAATTCAAAAATATATTTAGTCTTTTTCTTCAGATTATAGCTAATTTTGAGTATAATATAATTTTGTTGGAAGTTTTTCATTTTTATTTAATTTTACATGAAATAAAAAAAATTCATGCACCCTTTTCAAGACTTTAATGCATTAAAGTCAAACATTTTTGGCTCAATCTTGTACTGGGCTTGGGGACAAATCATTTTGTCTTACCACTCCCATACAAACCTATCAATGGCCAGCAATTAATTTCTCACGAGGAGTCAGATTGGGTGAATCGAACAAGAAGGGTCAATATGTAACCCCTTCTGTTCTCTCATTCTGAAGGAGAAATAAGAGACAATGGTTAGAATGCCAAGGATATTTTGTTTTTCTTTTGCAGATTACAGCAAAATCACTTTTTTTTCTATGGATGTGATAAATATTCTTACAATGTAAAATAAACATAGAAAACACATTTTTAAGCCATATACTTACCATCAAAAGACAAGAAAAACAAACATGATATATGCAATAACAATAATGATATTAAAGTGAGTATCATTAAATCCATCTGTCTTAAAACCCATTGTAAGACTATGACACCTGTTTTCTTCAAGAAAGGAATACTATTTAACAATAACCTCTGTGCACACAAAAAAATGTACTTATAAACTAATACCTAATGAAAAAGATTTTTATTCCAGTAATCTTTTATTATTTTTCTGTGTGTGCTAACTTGAGAAAACTTGATAGAGATCTTTATCTAATCTTAAGTAACACTTGTGATAAAACATTCCTGACACCCAATAAATCACCGCGGAGTTTATATCAGTTCTACAGACAAGAAGGAAACACAAGCAGTAACTCCTGAGTGTTGTTTACTTCCCAGAGTTAACAGTAAAAAGATTTTAGTGCCTTCAGCTAAGTTACCATCCCTGCTTTTGATGCTTATACTCTGGACTCCAAAGAGTACAAATTTTTTTTTTGATAACATAGCATGTCCCTGGTTTCTTTCATGAACATGAATCTTATTTTTATTTAACCACCACACTGACTGAAGTCTGTTGGGGAATGTTTTTAAATACAGATCCATAATCAATCTGCCAAAATTTCCCAGAAGACCTCGGACAGGAAGTAGCTAGTTGCCATGGAAATTGCTACTTACAATGCATGTCCCTTTCATGTTCAAACTCTATAAATGCGTATCCTCTTGGTTTTCCCGAAGTTTTGTCAGACAACAGGGAAATCTGAAAAAGAGAGACAAAATTCATCAATGCACTGATTTAACCTCCTATTTTTCTTACCCATAACATTTGGCTGATGACCAAACATATTTTTTCCCCTTCTACCTAAGTTTAAATTATCAGGAGCTGGCCAGGAGGAAAATAATTAATCTACTCACTGTGGAATTATTTTTATTTGTGGTGGTCAATGTTCTTTGGAAAAACAAAATTTTATTGGATCATTTGTGGGTGTTTTATACATATTAAGAAGATCAATGAATGTTTAGTGCTCATAGGGATGTAAATTTATGGGTATGGGTGAACTAATAGAAGTCCCTGAACATTGGTCCCCCACAAACGATGATTCCATTAGTTGGTAAATAGCCAAAGCATAATAGTTACGTCCAGCTGTTTGACTAGTCTGTTTGCAATAAGAAAACAATACTCTGCATCCAACCGCCCCTGCCTCCTTCCCCCCACCCACCCATCCCCAAACTTATCAGCAGAGAAAAAATCTTGACACAAAATTTTTGTTAACAGAGCAGTTCTGTGCTCTTCACTTGTTGATGAGCTACAGTCAAATTATGTATATACAACAAATTACCTATCACTCTCTTGTCTTGGAATCTCAACAAAGAGATTCAAACACCAACTTAAAAGTGTTTTCACAGGCCGTAAAAATCTCTTCATTGTGTTTCTGCATGTGCTGCTCATTACAACTCAGTTCTGGTACTTTCATTCCAGAATTCAAATATCCTACTGTGGTAACATTACTTATCCTAATGGATGCGGATGGTCCTATATATCACATCAAAATATCTTGTCTCTATTACCCCTCTAAGTTGACATTTACAAACAAAGGCACAATTACATCAAGAATGTCTAGAAACCAAACATTCAAAGCTTTCTGGAGCATATTCTTTTGATGTTGAAAGATATCTTTCCAATTTAGTTTACAAGATATACACTTAACTTTAAATTGTCTTTCCTTTTTATTGAGATAATAGACTTCTTTTGAATTTGAAGACTTTACAGATAACAGAGATGCATAAAGTAGTTATTAAGCCAATAAAAATGAGCAATAATACTGTTATCTTATCCCAAATAATCAACTCTGGCCCATTTATCATTATTGATTCTGTAAAGGAATACCTCAATAGGTCTACTTGACCTTGTAGCAAAGAATACACCACAGATTGAAACAACAGAGGGGGTCATTTAACCTAACACATGTATTTGTTTTCCATAGAACCACTGATGGATGAAGGAACATCATGATGAATGACTGTCAAAGTTTCCCCACACCATTTCACCTATTTGCCATTAGTTTTGTTTTTCTCTCTCCCCCACAACACAAACTTGTGGCACTAACTGTAACTTCATGTGTTGTATCTTGTCTAAAAAAACACGGCAGAATTTCAGACAAGTTATTCTCAGCATCTCCACAACTGTCATAGCCTCTGATTCTCTCATCCCTTCCTAATTCATCATGGCAGGTCATGTCTATTGAGTGTTTTATGAACTCAAAGCCAAACCATCATCCAGAAAAATCAGATTAAATAAAAGTACGGATCATCATCAGTTTTTGATCTCTTCACTTATTTTTAGCTCTTTGTCTATTTGCTCATCAATTTTCCCTCGTTAGAATATAATCAGGAAAAAAATAAATAACGACTGGGATCCTAATCAGCTCTATAGGAATTTCAGGCATGACCAGGGAAAGCGGAGTGCACCCAACTCTTTCTAATTTCAGGGCTTCAAAATTTTGCAGACATACATTACATACAACCTTGGTAATCATCACTGCCTCCCTTGGTTAAAAGTGACTTTTCTTCTTCTCTGGTTAGCGTCATTCGGAGGTAAGGGAAAAAAGGAAGCCAAGAGAGACAAAGCCAGGAATACCTTTTAATCATTCGTCTGATCTCATTTTTCTACTGAAGCTTAAATGTGTCTATCAATAGAGTTCAAATGCGGAATAAATTTTTCTCGAGATACCGATGGTTTTACTTGGGTTCTATGTTTTGAAGAGGATTCTAATTCTATGGTTTGGGGCCCACCAAACCAAAACTCCAGCAACCACTAAGGATCAAGGCAGAAAAAGCCAAGACAACCAAACTTTTGTTTTCACCTGTTTTTTGTAGTTTCCCCAAACATCTTGATTCTATTTTGGAATATTTATGGTTGTTCTTGAATTTCTGGGATATCATTACCACCAGTGGAGGGTTTCAGCCATCGTATTTCCAGCTATTATGAGCACTTGAACGAAATATTAATTACCTATTGACGATCCTGTCCTGCCCTTGGAATATAAGAATTTATACTATTTTCTTGAAAAAGAAAAAAAAGTTTTTGTCAATGGATCTGAACTTGATGGCTTCAAGAACTACCTTCAGGTGTTGTCCCATTTTGTCGTCATAGCAACAGATTTTTTTTTATCTGTTGTCAAAATCTGAGCTTTGCAGAAACTCTGTACATGAACAGTCACAGTCATTTTGTGGAAACTCTCAAATGGTTTGGGGACTGGAATTTGAACCAATTTTCTTGGAATGCCTTTCTGATGCATACAAACCGTGTGTCCATATGGTTCTGGGGTTCTGAAGAGGTTAGTTATTCCTTCATTTTTTCTCTCTCTCCCATTTTTTTTTAAACCCCTTCTGATGATACTAATCATAATTGTCCAGAGTTTGCATGTAGTGTCCAGAACAATGAAGAGATAAACGTGGGAGTTGCCATTTGACATTATCCTATTTCCCTGATCAGGAGCTTCGTATTACCCTATTTACTCTGACATTTAAAGGAGAAGTGATGCCGGAAAATTTCAGGGTTTTCCCAAACGTAGCAAATTTAGCCAATGTTGCACCAATTTAGCTAATTAACTGCTTTAACAACAGTTATAATTTCCTTTCAAGGAATTTTAATAGTCTGACAAGAATAAAATAGGCAGGTCAAACTCCTCTTTATCCCACCAAGAATTGTAACGACATCTAGAGCTCTTATGCCTACCCACTCTCTTCATCTATTTCTAACTTTAATATTGACTGGTGTTATAGAAAATCACTGTTTTATTGATATTTTATGTTTTTTTAAATATTTATTTTATGGATCTTTTAAAGAGGTAGAAAAAGTTTAATTTTAAGGAAGTTTATTCTCTTAAAACTGTTGAAAGCGATGTTCAAACCACCTGCCATAATGATTCAATGATCTAATGCAATCTAAGTTGTGAATCAAAATGAAAACCGAGATGCATCACCAAAGAAGCAGAGGAAATTCTGGTTAATTTAAAGTTTAAGAGAAAAGCTGTCAAGCTGACAAGGTTCTTTCAACAGTTAATCTTCCATCTGATTAGAAGGTGTGGGTGGGGGGAAGGAAAAGAAAATTATGGCTGCCTCCAAACATCTGCACAACATCGCTCTCGACTCGGGTTATAACCAAATGCCCTCGAGATTTATTTCTCTTATAACTTCTTTTTTTCTTCTTTCCTATTTTTTTTTTCAACCGATATCTTGTCTAAACATTGATAAAAATGTATTTTTAACCCTTTTGGCAGCAAAATGAAGATACAATAGGTGGGTTGTGTTGAAAAGATTTGTACTTTTCATCTGAATAGAAGCATACATGTATACTTCAACAGCAAAAGGACATGCCACTGAGGTTGAGAGATCTCCTTCATCAAAATAGTATAATATTTTTTTCAGATTCTTATACATATATGTATTTACTTAGTTGTTTTTTTTTATCCACTTTCATTCAGAGATAAATTAGCAAAAACAACCTAATGATACCCAATATGAATTTGTTTCTTACAAAAACAAGAGTGTACCAGCTAAATTTCAGCAGAAAATATTTATTAATAATATGACAAGTTTAGATTGATTGCTTCTTCCTGGATTATATGTCAATGCGTACAAATTTTATAACCCCCCAATCTATAACCTGAGATACTGATGGCAATATGCTTCTGTGGTATGTAACTTTGGTTATCAAGACTCTGGCACTAATAATTTTAGCAGGGTTTGTAATTTCACTACCTTACACTTATCGACAAGACTGCATTGAAGAGTCTGGATCCTTCAATTCCATAATTACTCCACGGGAGATAAGGAATATTTATTTTAAGCAAGCTCTACAACACTTTGCAATAAAGTTGGACATGGTATCAAAACAATGCAATATTTTTCAACTCCAGATGAACTTGAGTGAATAACCTTTGGTGATAACAAATGTCAAAAATTAGACAAAAATAAATTGCTGTCATTGACAGAAACCAAGTTCTTCAACATGTTAAATCTATTTTGATGAGCAAGTATTTTTGACTGAGTGGTAGAACTCTATGCAGAGAGACAAGGCAATAAATGGTCACTTTGCTTGCATTGTGACAAAAATACTTGGGTGAATATGGACCCCTCAGTATTGTGATAATTATTATTTAAAATGTCTGGGAATCTGCAGGTTCAAGACCTCTCTCACAAGTTCTGAAATTGTTTGGGCCATATGGCATTACTCTCAAATAAATCATATAACAATTAGGGTTCAATGTATCTTATCCCCAAAATATTAAGTTGTGTTAAACATTTTTTTATTACTCTTTGATTCCACGAAAGCAATGGCAATAAGGCAGACCTTACCAAATCAAATTAGTCAAAAACACTGCAAGAAATTCAAAAACAGAGTTCAAAGATTTAGCGGGGTAAACAACCAATGTTTATCACAAAAATACAGTGTACTTAGATGCTGCAAAACTCATTTGCAATAATTGCTAATAATAATTCCTTCTCTTAAAGTACAAAAGTAATGCTACAAAGTACAAAGAATGAATACCAGCTAGTCTGTAACCAAGAAATTCTTTACCAACAGCTTTTATAAGGTTATTGGTACTTATCAGAATTTACAAGCCCTAAAATATTATCTTTTTTGAAAAATGTCACATGCCAATTTTTTGAATGTTTAAGTCCTGTGCCTACTTTTCAAATACCAGACCAATGCCCATTTTTGAATGTACACCCTTTGCCCTTTTTTCATTATGATCAACAGCCACTTAAGAAGTCTGGAGCATCTGGTTTGTATTCTTTTTTACAGAGTGCAACATGGACAAGCATCTTACCTTTCTAATTGGCCCATAGACTTCAAATTCTCTGCGTAGCTTGGATTCGCTTGTGTCATAGTTCTGAAAAAAACCAAATAACATTTCTCTTAATTATCAGTCTGCATTCAGACATAGTCAAAGTGACAGGAGTATATATACAAAAGGAATCAAAAGAAAAATAATCATTCAACTGGTCATCATCTTAAAACAATTACTTGGCTTCTTTTGGCTCCAACGAGGACTAAAGTAGCCAAGTGAGACCATTCCCAGGAATGTAATTAATTCATCATTCCAAAGAAAGCTTCAGAGATTCACACCCTTCCACAAAGTGGGATGAATGTTTGTCAAAGTTTCATCAATCTCAGGAAAGTCCAAGAGGACTTGATTGCTAAGATCTGTCAGTTTATTACTGAGACTCTTCTAAGCTCTAAAGATATTGCCATTTAATATTTTACTTAGTAACCATGACCCATGTCTAAAACATAGCAAGCAGAACAATTTGATAGATTTCACTTAATTGTTCCATACTGCCAAAGTTCAATGAATTAAACCAGAAATCAATTCAAATGAAAACAGTTTTTCAGAACCATATTAATAAAATGAAAAATAATAGTGTATATGAAATATGCAATGGGTTTAATGAACCAAATCACTATTCTTCGGCAGACCATTGCTTATATTCCCTCACTTACAGACAGACAGATTATATTCTTTGAGCAGTATATCTCAAGATCTTTGTTTATCAGTCTCTGTTTTTGACAAGGCCTTGCAAAGCCAGGATCACAAAGCCATCACTTTACCACTGAACATTGCCATTATCAACCATTATGGAGCAACCAGATATATCTTTTATAAGTTTTTAATCAGTGGGCCTTAAATGCTGTCTTTTTAGGACACTTTTCTGAATGCAGTCTGCATGTAGCTGATAAGCCTACAAAACCCTGGTCAATTGCAGAGTTTATGCAATGTAGAAGATAAAACCCAGATAGGATTCTGTCTATATAATATGTAATAATCAATGGGAGAGCCCAGCTGATGGCCATGCAGTGGCATTACAAATATGTTCCGATAATAATGGCCACATTGCATGCCTTGACAGGATTCTGAAGGTCCAGACTCAGATCAATGCTGGGGAGAAGCCAGAGATGATTTAGCTTGTCATGCATGGCCGACAGTCCACCATTCACCCCCATTTAATGGCCAACAAAGATGAGCCCCCATCAAACGAGTTCCCTTCTCCAATTCTTTAAGAGGTGATATTTCAAACGTGTTTTCCCCTTCTAAATTATCAATTTTTGTGCCTACAATGTGATAAAACTTACACTAATCATAAAGCTGACCTCACACTCTGTAATTTTTATACTTTGCTTATTGTCATTGATTTTTTTCAAAACAAGTATACAGTTTTAAAATCAATAGTGTAGATTTTATCACCACAAAAAATATTGTGAATAATCAAGCTGCAAAAACGCAAGATCATAATCCTTCAATACTCAGATACTCTTCATGTTTAAAATGATTTTGTCTTTGTCCATATAACGATTTGGGGGGTATTTAGGGGGCATCTCCCTTGTGTAAAAGCAGTTACATGTACTGTATGGAAAATGCATTGTGTGATCCCTCTAAAAGCTTAATATATATACTTTCCCTATAGTGTGACCAAGACTGCAAAATTCATTTTCTTTATTGGCTCCATACTATCATGATTATCAAAGCCAATTTTTAAAAGCTGTTCAAACTTAAACATTATCAATTTCAGCTGTACTTGTTTGAAATGTTTGGCATTCGATATCTTTAAATTATTAATAAAATACAGCTGGGAATACATGCATCAAGTACTGTAAAACTTTTATAATCAGTCTGTTCACATTGCATTAAGCATGTCTTTTGGGTATCACCATCAATGTATTACGTCAACGGAGCAGTCACGTCTTCTCGTATTTAAGTTTTTGAAACCAAGAATAAAACTTTCATCAATTATTTTTACAATCTTGCATTTCCCAAGAGCTTCTTACAAAAGCTACAGAAGGTAGCAAGTCTATCCCAAATTATATCCGAGTTTACACTGGATTTAAAGCTGCATGATAATGAGTTCTATCAGTAGAAAATTTCACTCAAATACTGGCAAAATTCGTAGAATTTTGTTGTTAAATGAGAGAGAGAAAGAGAAAAAGGAGGTTTTCTTTGGAAATAAATGGGAAGAAAACTATATACTATATTTGTCACCATTCTTGCTAATTTATGCTTTATCCTTCCTTTGTGCATCAAATCTACACTGTAACTAAATCTAAAATTTGTAAATCACTTCAAAGAACATTGATGCTAAGACAAAAAATGATGTTTCTGAAGAATTGTTGGCAATAGGTAAATAAATAGTGGCATAACTTGGCAATTCAAAGACAAAATATTTACAATAACCTATGAATATGATACTGCTAATGAAAATACACCAGTCATCAATAGACACTATAAATACAAAATATATCAGGAGCTGAACCTAACACTGAGAATTAGAATTCTTCAACAATTAAATCATTTTTTTCATCAATGTGTTCTGTTTTCCTATGACGTCAATGCACTCCACATATAGATATTGCCTGTAAAGAATTAATTTCATGTACTTATATATATATATTTTTTTTCTCTGTCCATTTTCAGCAAAAACTAAAAAAAAACTGAACAAAACCAATTTCTAATATAACATAAAGTTATATTGTTGAGGAAATTAGCAAGAATCTAGTTTCTATTTGGTCTCAATTTCCTAAAACAACTTAAGACTAATGTGAAAAATTATATTGCCTTACAGGTGAGTCAAACTGTCTGAAATAAATATGTTTTTCAATATGTCATCATTGATGTGCTAGCAGCTAAATGTATTTCAGTCTCTGGTAAATACCAGTTATCATCTTGCAAAAGAATGTATTTTAAGTTTAAGAGTCTTTCATGACCTAATATATCAACTGTTTTTTTTTCCATCTGACATAAATACGTACATGGTCATAAGGAACTTTGTCACAGCGAATTTAAAGTAAATTCAAGATATGTAAGAAGGCTACCAAAGAAATTTTTTACCAATCACAAATATTTTAATTTTAGTTCTAAGTTGAACTTGTAACAGGTGATTTGATTGGATAAAAGATTTTAATGTTATCGCAAATCTCGCTCAAAAGTATACACTTTGACTTTATCAGCATTGCGTTGGGTGACGACACAATTGGATTTAACAGTTTTACAATTCATTCAAACTATACAATGCAAAAAAGAATCTGATTGGTGATTTTTTATAAACCCGCCCCCTTTCTCATGGAAAGTTTCCAAGATAGAACAGCTATGTAAACGAGTGGTAGGCCCCCTTTTACTGAGCGAAGTCTTCAGAGGACCCCCTATGCAAAATCTTATTAAATTATTGTGAGTGTGGATAACCTGTAATGATCTTCAAATAATATCTGTCCGAGGACTGGCCTTAAAATGAGACACATCATCAAGGGCATATTTTTGCGATTGAAAAACACGGCCGTTTTTTCTTCAGTACATCAACATGATCAATAAAATTAAACGTAATTAGTTTTGGTGTATATATAAGTGATATTAATTATTTTATAGTGAACATGTAAATTATATTCGCTATTACAGTAAAAAGTGCACTGCACAAGGATTTCGTTTTTTTTTTCCAGATCGCAAGTTTAAACAATTAAAATAGGTGTGCAGTAGCACACACCCATTTGAAACATGTAATTTTTGATACTCGTGAGAACAAAACAGTAAACTTTTAATTAAATCCGATGTTTTAGCACATATGAATTTATATTTTTCCAACGGGTGCTCCGGTATTTAATTAGCTGGATATGCTTTCTACGCACGTACGCGTTTTCAATTTGCACCACCGAAAATTGAAAATGCCGTGAATAGAAAATCGGCAGAATTACTGTATACATGGTATATGGAGAATAAAATGAAATAAGTGTTTGTCATCAAACGATTATACATGTACAGTCTGCGATAGGAATATTTCATGCTATAAAGTGATTTCATAGTTAGTCTTTGGTTTTTTTTTTTCAAAAACGAAGTCACCATCGCAGCATCGGTTTTCGACCATCACAAGGCCGTTGGACGCTTTCCAACTTACAAGGGCAACGGATACTGCACGAGAGTGGGCGGGTCCTAATCAACCAATTAAAGCGCTTGTTTTAAAGAATGCAATCCGTGATTCAAATTGTTCAATTGTCAAACCCAATAGTGTCATCACTCAAGGCAACGCTATTTCGGCCGCAGTGTAATACTTTCAGGCGAGATTTGCGATAATCGTATAACATAAGTTGCCCATGTCATAATAAGTTACGTCAAAAAACATATTACTCTACTTGACATTATTTTTAAAATATGCTCAATTTGAAGCCATTTTTGGAGGAAAAATAGTCTTATTGTATAAACTGAAACTCAATTATAATAATTATTACAGAACCACAATTTTGTCCAATTAAGGAATGAAGCTTATTTTAACTTATGTTACACAATATAACATAACTTGCGGCAGTTTATGCTTTTTTATAAACCGCGTAAACTGCCTCAAGTCATATGACATAGATTAAAATAAGCTTCATTCCTGAATTGGACAAAATTATGGTTCTGTGGACCTGTGATGTGGCCCGGACTGACCCCATATTTCTAGGTAAAGCCAAATGAAATATATCTTATCATTGGTAGCCACGACAAAATAATTAAACTTTTAAGTTTGGATCAAGTCTCATTCAACTACAACAATGTAAACACTTGTATCTTTGAATTAAGTATGATAAAATTATCTTGATTTTTTTTGAAACTGAGATATGAAAATTTTGGAAAAGTGATGTGAAGGTCAAGGGAAAGGTCAAGTTCCGAAAATTATTTCACAGCTGAAAAACTTTCACTTATATGTATTTTTATATAAAGTTTGACAATACATCTTACACATGTTTTTAAACTGAGCTATTTATTAATTATTATTCAAAGTGTGATAGATGGACAGACAAAAAATATAGAAGAATGGAGAAATGTTCGGTTTGATCCAAATGCAGCTATGAATGTTCGAACTTTGAATGGGAATGTGCATGTCTTTGTTAAGCCTATAATAATATGGCATAAACTGTGTAAAAACATTTTGTTTATCTTTAATAAAGATTTATCTCACAAATGAAATCAGTCCAAGCATTTGTTAGACTGTGCAGTAAAGTTATCTTATTTTTCAGTTTTGGATTAATCTAGCAAGTTTATTATGAATGTAATCTTTCCCTGCAGCATATAAGCAATAAACCACTTTAGCCTAAAGTTGAGGGTTCATGTAAGAAACATATCAATAAAAAAACATGCACACTGATTAGCCTGATACAAGGAATTAAAATCAAAGTAGCAAAACTTTAACACATGACAATAACAAAATCTGGACCAATACATTGTCCTTTTGTGCAATGAAAGACTTTGACAGACATAAGGCATAATGCAAACATGAGTTTTTCCCTTGCTGAGATGGCAGACCCTTAAGGGCTACAGTATCACTTATCCCTGATAATATTTGTTATGGCTGCTAAAGTGATGATTGATAATTCAGAAAAATCAAACAACTCCCTGTATAATATTGTCATTTTCCTCATTCAAAAGCATTTTTCTTTGCAAAGATAAACAGAAAATAGCACATGGACACCTTCTAGAGCCATCAGATTATGATAAACAGTGCAATGCAGTCAATGCTATAATTAAACAACAGGATCTATTTCCATATATCTATCCAATTTACCCCTAAAGGGAAGAGACTTGGCTTTTCCCTAGGTGTATAATCACAATAGGCACATGAAATGCAGCATATCACGAGAGTCTAATAGCCAGCAATTAATTGGTGCGCATGATCAAGTGCTTCAATGATTTTTCGCTAATATCTATCCCCTGTGATTAGTACCTGTGTGTCATACCGTACTTCGGCATTTTTCATTGGCCAAATCTGATGAAAACTCTTAATACCCGCTATACCTGAACTAATATGTACTGTAGTCATGGATATTATTTTCAAGAGAAGTCAAAATAAGCTGTCATTCTCAAAAGAAACAAAAGAGGAAACAATCCTAGAATAAACTTGGGAAGAGCCATGTGAACTAGTGACATTAGTTTTGTCAGGGAGAGCTATTTAGTCTCATCAGGCATACTGGGCTTCAAATGGAAATCTATGTCAATAATTAATTTTCCTTGACAGAATAGGAAAATCAGAGTGCATTTCAGAATCACTGCCATAACAATATGATGAAACCTTTTCATGGAAATGTCTCTGACTATTGTCAAACCTGACGCAGTCTTCATTGATTTCCAAATGACATCTTTGCTTTGCAGCTCTGTATATTAACAGTGAACTTAAAAGAGCCTGATTAGTCGATTTAAATACCCTTCTTATCCCTGCAATTCAGATTTTTACTGATTTTTTTTTCTTCCCCCCAAAAGAGACAATAGAATCTGTTTATTAAAAGGCATAATCAGATTTGGGTGCTACGTTTGGAATCCACGTGTAAGACCATCCGCAACTGTTTGCCGTAAGTAGGTAGCAAGTGTTGAAAAAAACATACATCAACCATGGCATGTTGTAAGGCAGTGACACCTACAATACTGATTGGATACTGTTTAATTCTGGCTGGAAATTAATCACAATTCCAAGTTTAAATAGCAAAAATTAATTCGCAGCTGCAACCACTGGGGACTCAACTCCTCATTCAATCCCGCTGGAAACTCGAGAGGAGAGGGAAAAAAAAAGTGAGGGAGAGGAGATATTCTTAAACAGTGATAATTCTGTCATTTACAGCAGACGGCTTCAGACTGGTGATCGAGATTTTTCCAAAAGGTTAAGTGGTTGAAAAGAAAGGACTAATAAAGCCCAATTAGTGACTTCTTCTGATGAGGATGATTAGAAGCCTTTCTTTTTTCTGCCATTAAAAACATCCAAAATCCCAATTTCTCAAAACTGAAAGTGAAGGGGGTTTTCTTCTGGACCTCAGATGTGCAAGGAAGAAAAAAAAACTTGAATTAAGACACGAAAAAAAAAGATATGTGGTTGCATTGCAACTCTTGGTGTGTAAGATTTAACCGAGTTTGTTTAGATTACAAATCACACTAGAAGTGATTTACACATGCTCACCTGAACTGGCCAATGAATGCTAGTGTACTGCTGGAAGCCATGTTTCCTTTCTCAAGTTCAGCTGGGGTATGTACCAATTTTTAAAATGTTATGATTGCTCAACTTTATCATATCCATCCATGACGGTTGAACAAATAAATATACAGCGATTTTAATCTGTCTGCCGCAAGCCAGAAGGGAAGACATTTGCAAAGCAAGCAGCCAACACTTTTATTTTCTTTGAAATGCAATCAGAGTACTTTGCTTTTAATGCATTTAATATTAATTCATTTTTTATTAATCTGCATTTTTATAATCCAAACATCCAATTCCTTTATAATGGGACAAAATACGAATCTTAATTTACATCGTTTTTAAAATGTTAAATTTATACCATTGTTTAAAAATTAATGGTTGACATTTTGTCCATTTCCATGATTCTCAAAAATACAAAGACTTCATAATAATGGGGATACTTTTTTAGCAATTATTGTGAAAGTTATTGATCAAGCTAACAATCAGAAATGTAAACCACCACTATTCTTAATTATATATAGTCAATGATATGCTTCAAAAGCTATCATCCACTAAGCAGTGCAAACAAAAATTTTAAAATGGCAACACGTTCTGATAATCAATATATTCAATATTTCAGCCCATTACAGTGCCTGCCAATAAATAATATATCCCATCTGAGAGTAGCAGATGACAATCGACAATCATTAAAGCATCAAATATTCATCATAACTTTGAAAAAGCACAGCAAAACCACAGAGAATTGGTAGTTAAAAGTTTTCAAAATGACTCCCAGTCTCGTACTAATCAAACACAATATGAACATTTAAACAAAACAAGCTATCCATATATATACATTAAAAGCAAGCTCCTGGTCTTAAAATTCCTGATGCCAATTAACTTTATATTTAATGAGAAGGAATAAGATGGCTATGCAAGTTTCATTTGATAGTAAAGACCTTACAACATCTCAAATCATACTCCAGGACTAGGCACCACAAATCACCTATCTATGAAATTGAAACCAATATTGCAGAAAAAAAATATTGGACTTGTCATGCAAGATTTAGAGGGAGGTGGAAAGGCCCAGTCCTATGCTTTTTTGACCAGAAAATTATTAAAACTAGAGAAAGAATGAATCAATCTTTGAGGTAGACATTTCCTGTATTATATATCAAGCTTATAGATCAAATAACTCACAAATTGTTCTGAAAAACCTTAACCCAAAGGAGCCCCATCAGAATTTTGTCCTGGACCATCTGGACTTGGGAAGCAGCCCACTCCCC
>PRKT01000185.1:651497-713387 GCA_003671525.1 Saccostrea glomerata
CCCCCCCCCCCCCCCCTTTTTTTTTGCATACTCTCTTGACTTACTTTCTTTGCTACATATTAGTTTTTGTTTGAACATGTATCATTGATCGTATTGCCTCTTGCAGAGGCTATTTATAGAAAAAGTGGCCTACTTCTTTGCACTGTTAGATTCATAGAAATTCTCTTGACCATCATGCTGACACAATCAATTCTCAGAGTCTGTAACCTGGCCTGGGGGCCATAAAACGTAGACAAGCTCACTTTTGATCTCTGTCTCACTTTTCCCAAAGGAATTAATAGTGGAAAAGTGAGACTGAGATCAAAAGTGAGCTCGTTTTAAGTTTTATGGCCCTCAGGCCTTGTCCCAGGACCAAGAAACAGTCTTGACTTCAGCCAAACTTTTAATTGCTTGCAAAATGTTAAATAATTGTTAATTTTTTTTTTAAATCTTAATTTTGCAAGCAACACTTTTGTTAAGCAATAATAATATTGAGTATTATAGATTATTAATTTTTGAGTGCTTGACTACTTTTACATTTAAGTATAACATGAAGATTCAAGATGTTTCATGATTTTGGACTTATAAAAGCCTCAATGCCCCCCCAGAAGGCAGTAGTTTACTGCTAGTTGTTCCAGCATTGTCCAAGATTTAAGAAGACATACTGGCTCAAAATGTTCCTTTCACTCAGTTCTTCTTTGATGAAAAGACAATATCATCTTAACTTAACCTGTTTGCTTTAGGGCACTCTGTTTTACAGGTACCCCTGTCTTCTCATTAGCTTGCTGTGGTTAAGAGCTGCTTCCAACTCTAAATCACTTAATCTCACCCACCCCCCTTTTCAAGTTATTTTATAATCTAGCTCTGAATATTGTATGTTTTTTCTCTCTCTCTTGAATTTGTGAGTTCTTCATTAACAATTACCCCCATCAGCCAATTTACAAAAATTAGGGCAGAAACAATTCATCAGATTTTTGCCTAGAAAATGCAATTAACTTTACATGTGCTAAGGGAATAACGGCTTGTCTACACCTTCACTTAATGTAATGTGTTAATGCTAAAATTTTGAGACATGTTCCCCACTACAGAAGTGTTCAAGCATTAATACAGTATTGGAGTGTGTAAAAAGCATCTGCTCTTCACTGAGCAGAACAATCTATTGGTCAAACAATAAGCCTCTCACAAACTGTTACACTTATCTCATTGAGGATTGATTATACATTATCACCCACATGTCAAGTGACATTTCAGTTCTTTTTGCTAAGTCAACATTCTGGCAACATATTGCTATTAAGTAATTTTGTTGTTTCTATGGACTCAATTGATAGAAGGCTATTTCCTGACCCTTATTCACCACATCTCTTTTCAACCTATGTTTGCGAAACTAACAATATACTATCAAGGTGTCCCTCTAAACCTATCCTACACTTGATGCGGCTGATGCCAGTAAATATTTTTGACATTTTGTGTAAATTTGTATAAAATATGTAAATTAAGTGTCACAAAGACACATTAGAGGTATTACTTTTGTTACTTTAATGTTATGCAATGAGATGAAATTTTAATATTTAATTAACAGATCCCTTCTCGTTATAAGTATTGTCTATCTACTTATATATATAAATCAATATCTTCATCTTATCCCTCCACTTTACAGCTGGCATCCCCAACTCATTTCAAAATCAGTGAAGAAGGAAATTTTAACATTGAAAAACCTAACAATGGCTAATGCGAGCAGAAAAAATATTGGAAAATAAAGCGACACAATATCATGATTAAAAATATATGAACTCCGTTATGCTCTCTCTTGCATATCATTTATGCATCAGTTATGGGACAACTAAGTGAAACACAATCGATCTGTTTTCACTTCAAGCCCATGATTTTTGAAATGATACTCCTTCAACTACACTTGTACTGAGAAGAAAATGTTTTACTGATGCCAGAGTTCTCTTTCTTGACCGAGCTTCCAGCAGCTGCAGTTTTATCTGTATTTTTGTGGTTAGTTGTCAATCATTAGTTTCCACGATTTCTTCCAAACTTGCTAAAATAAGTTTTTATGTTTGTGTGTGCGTGTTTTTACAACCCCAGTTAATGACCAGGTGATTACAGATAAAAAAGGGGCTTCTGATAACCGAGTTCATATTCGTCAAAATTTTCAATAAATCCATTTTCAAAAGTGCAGCAATAAACATAAAGTTCCGACAGAAAAGACACAACTTTTCTCGAATTATGCTTTTATTTCATGTAAGTGTGACTCTGTGAGGGATGGGCAGATTCTGAAAGTTGAGGAAATTGGGATATTTATTTTATCAGGATCTTTTGTCAATATAGGATGGATGCTTCTCTTTCCACCTATAAATGGCAGTTACTGTAAAATCACTAATTTTCATGGGGTCAAATTTTCAGGGTAAAAGGAAAAATATTTGTTTGTAGGGATTTGATTTTGTGGTTGAGGATGTTCAATAGTTGCTGTAATGCATACATGAAATTTTACATTCCGTGGTGGACATAACATCGCGGGTCTCCCCATACCTCGAAAAACAATGAAAATTAAACCCCCATGAAAATAAGCGATTTCACAGTAGATCATACATATTGCCCATGGTTTTGCAACAGTGTAAGTGCACATTCTATGACAAGACGCTTTGGCGACAGAAACTTTGTCAATATATTCTAATTAGCAATATAGTGGGAATTAATCTGGCTAATGACCCAAAAATAAGAGTCTTTCCATAAAAAAAATCCATTATCCCTCACCAGTCCCGGTCCTGATGCGAGGACAGAGAACTTACTACGACAACATAATCAGGGTGGGTCTCAGAAGTACTTACGATTCGAGCCACGAACAGTGTCTTGTATGGATCTCCCGTGTTTGTGGCAGCATTGCTTGGGTCCCCTGCAAAAAAAAGAGAAGACATGTCATTAGGGATTGTTTCAAAAAGTGATATCTCAGTTTTCTGGAATCATTGGAATGTCCACAGGTTGGTATAGCAAAGGCTGATCTATTTCTTTGCTCTACTTTATATAGGCTTAGCTTACATGTTGCAGTATTATAAGTTTATCTGAAGGTCTCTTTTTTCGTGTCGGTGACAATAAAGAAGCAATTTACCAATGTGCAGTGGAGGCTAAAGAAAGTCTCAAAGGACCATGGGCTATAATCTGTGTAATCAGTGGACTATCTCTATAGGTTTTCACCAGAACAACAATTGGGCTAAATTAGCAGTAGGGAAGAAGAAAAAAAAACCTTCCCCGCTTTCATAAAATGTTTATAATCAGAGATCCATATTCAGATCCCCTTACCACGTTTCCCTGTCATGTTGTATGAAAAACTACCTACAACTGCACAAAAACAAAAAAAACAACTTGTAAAAAAAAATCTGTCTCTGATTTAACATCGGCTAATGATAATGATAGGAATTCCCCAGCCTGTACTATTGTGTGTCAGTGAGGGGGATGGCATGTGACAAGTGCAATGTGTGAGAAGTGAGTACGTTTGTTGGAGAGTTAAGAAGCTTTTCATCTGTATGGATGTTTGGATCTCTTCATGGTTCAAGGTAAAGTTGCCTTTCTTTTTTTTCATTGGTCAAAACTTGTATTTTTTCAATCCTCGTGTTTTCCCCCCCAGAAACTTTCCCCTTAACCTGGTACATTGCATTTCTACTTTTCCACTCTGTCTTTCTTCTTTCATTAAACATCAGCTAAATGAACCATTGTTTAGTTGGCTGCACATCTGCAGCAATTTGGGGCATTCTTTGCATAATTCTGTCACTGCAAAAGTTATCCTTCTTGCAATACTTTAAATGCATTTGAGGGCACATCAGAAATTGATTTCTTGAGGAGATATAATTTATTGCATTGTAATACACAATTATCATCAAAGAGCTTACAACATTTTATTATAGCGATTAATCAAGTACTTTTATGCCAAACAATTTATATGCTCTTGTCTTTGTTGCTAATGTCACAGCATTTTTTGTTGCATAATGCTCTAATATTTACACAAGTCAATATCACTCTGCTTTAAATTCCTAACTAAGAGATACATATTTACTTCAATCAAATCTCATTGATTGCAAATGAAAATTCCATTAACCACTCCATTCTTTCCGACCTGACAGAGCATGACATTTAAACATCATCTTTAATACAGATACTGCGAATCGTTAACCTACAAAAACAAGCAACAAGTGCATCTACATGCACGGCTTCCTCAACCTATACAAAGCGGCCCCGTAGGATGGGGAATTTCTCTGCCAATTTGACTAATAGAAATGGACATAGCTCAACTCTTGCAATGCCATATTTTCCTCAATAAACTTGACTGTTTAACGGTATCCATGGCAACAACTAACGTCACAGAGATGCCAAGTACCTATTAGAATTGATGAAATGGAGGCTTCGTCTGTCTCCACTTTCTGACTGTAGCACTGCTCGTGGGTAGATTTACTTGTGTTTCGCTGGAAAACAAGAATCTCGGAACACCTGCTTAGTAGCACTTCTCCCAGACAAACTGCACAAAAAACCATTTCTGCACCTCGTGTTCCTCTGTCTATTAATTATCTTGTGTGTGTTCGTTAATTTTTTTTCTCTCTCTTTACCTCCTACTTCATCAATTTTAGCCTGTGTACAAAGAATTACACACTCAAAGCTGATAGTGAATTGATTTTACACCTGATTTTATTTTTTTTAAACGATGCCTAAATGAGTTTTCTATAAATAGACCTTGACTGGGGTCCTGACAATGTATTGATTCATAGATAGACACAGAAGATACATTCTCTCAATTGATTATCAAAATAATATAACAAAGCCTCAATGTGGGGAATAGCAAACATTGGGTAACAGCTGCAATTAACTTGGTTAAAGTTTATTATTTCAAATCGTTATTAATACAAAACATCTTCAATAATCCCCTAAAAGGAAGTCATAATTTCAAGGTCAAAAAGCTTAGTAGACAATTTTTTTTTCATTATTTTAATAATTTTTGTAAAGTCTTTTTCAATCATTTATATAATTTTATGAAGATGAACCAATAACATAATTTAGAGAATTTTTTTATTAGATGGAACAAAGACAAATTTAAAAGGATTTTTTAAAATGCTCATCAATCAACTTCACTGATTCGAAAAGAATGGATTAGGGCATTCTCCAATTTAAATACTCTTTATCTACCCCCATGTAGTTTTTTTAAATTCATTACTGTGAATTGTGACAAATCATCACGTCATTCTACATCTACAGGAGGTCCGAAAGATCTCGTTAGATTGCTGATCACATTCAGTAATTAATATCCAACACTTTATTAAATATCCTTTGTCTTACCGATCAACTAAAAGCATGCTCCTCTTGTGTGCAAGCAACCGAACATGCTACAATTACTAAATATTCACTCATCCGAGAAGGCATTGTTGGAAATCAATGCCGTGATTGACTCCGAAAACTGTTCAAAGTTGCCAGAGATCTTAATTATTAATTTTTAAAGTATTATGGGTCATAGAATTTTTAACAACCAAGGAAAACTTCTTCTAGATAGAGGCAAGGGGTTGAATACTTGTACATCTTGCATGTCTTAGCCCTTGTCCCAAAGCTTGTGTGTTGACCATGTTACCTGGCATTAACTCTAGCCACGCTGACCATAGTAAGATCCACGATCACAAACACTCACATCATGACAAGGTAGGAGGAATTTTATGACAAGCGAAAATAAAAAAATTACCAAAAAAATTCACTGAAAACAGTTTTCTTTTGAAGACTGCAAATTGAAGACTAGAGTATCTGAGATATATATATATATATAGGACTTTACAATAGGAATGTATTTTGAAATTGCAAATATTTTGAAATTGCAAATACAGATATATGAATACATATTCAGGTTTTTTTAATGAGTGCAAACTTGAGGAAACTTATTTCATTCCTAATATTGTTTTAACATTTGAAAAAGGATATTTCAAAATTCTTAAATATTTAATAATGAATCAAAATTGTTCATCCTTGGGGGAATTCCCAACAAGTGTTTTAAATGTGTTTGCATGAGGTACAATTCAACAAATGACCTTCTTTCCTTTGACCTTTCACCTCTTTCTATTGAAACCCTTCAGATTCTAAACCTTTGATACTTCATCCATACCAATTCTAATGCTAATGTGAGTATAAATCAGTTCTGGAGGCTGCTGCACTTGATTGCACCAGTTCTTTGATGATATTGTCTAAAAATAGTCCCTAATCATCAGCTGGGAGTGATAATTTATATTTTGTATGCAGAATAGTGAATATACAGGTGAAATGATCAATACTGCAGCCTATAGGCTGAAATAGACACATGCAAATCAAAATCTGTCCAATCTTTGAAATCAATGGCCATTAACTTATCCATGCAAAAAAAAAAAAAAACATCCCCGCAAAATGTGATGTAATCAAGCAAAGTGCAGCTAAACATGCTAAGACCATCATTTTCTCTGTAATCCTTGTTTTCGAAGTGAAATTCACTAATATGAAGTCAGCTGTGTGTCTATTTTGTCATATTCATTGGCAATAAGGAAGATGAAAGGGATTTACCGTTAATTATCTGCCACAATACGGGTAGAGATGAGACCTAGGTCCGTGATGAACGTTTTAATCCTAACGCCAACTTACAGGTAAACACAGATTTCCTCTCGATTTTTTTTCCCGATGATGGTCGAAATAATGTGGAAGCTGAAAGGTCGTTTACCATTCTTAGATGACACTTCCTAATCAATTTTACCTGAACTCACATCAAGAAAAGGGATTTATACCTGTACTTCATTACAAAGATACTCAGTGATGTTTGAATAAATTGGATTTATTCAGAAGAAGGAGTCAATGGTGGTTGAAAATCAAGAAACAGTTGACTTTTTTCCAATATGGCTTCAACGTTTGGATACGGATAAATTTTGGATTTTGGAACCCAGTTACCCACCCAATTAGTGACACCTGGATAATAATCGTTTGGATCAGGATATGAAACTGGACTTTATCTTAAGTGGGATGTCAATTTACGCCAAACTTCTTCCTTTGATAATGGATTTTAAGAGACCAATATGGAAATAACGAATCAAACATGTGAACGGCAGATGTTGGAACTGCTATTTTCCCTCCTTCAAAATTAATTTTTATCATTCAGTTTTACTTTTAAAAATATTTTCAATGACCTACTTTAGAAGAAAGGTTATAGAGACTTAATTTTTGGTAAAATCTTACAAAAATTGTCTTCGGCTTTGGGTGGAATGTATTACAATCATAATAATAAACTTTGGTTTGACTAATATTGCCATGGTAACTGGAAACAAGACATGAGAGGAATATCCACCATTCAAATAGAACCCCAGGTAAACAATTGATTTTTCTCTAGAATACTCCCATTCCAAACATAATATACAATGTTACTGATAAACAGGAAAAAATCTCATTATAGCGGCCATCTAGACTTAACAAATAACAAAACAAGGTAGAATCAATGAAGAATGTACCATTCTAATGTATTCTGATATATTTGAACAGTTTTGAAAGTCATCTGACACTGACATAGTAAAAATTAAGTCAGTTAGTCCTTTAAATATATATATTTAAAAAATCCTCTTTTCCTCCCTGATTTTAATGACTGAATGTGAATGTGAATTTTTACTCAGAAGATTAAGTGCAATTCATTTTGTATTTAAAACATGATACAAGTTTACACATGTACATTTATGTGTAGATTAGTCATGATTTTAATAAATATTGAAAAGGGGTAACTGAACAAATGACAGATGAAAAAAATTCCCTTTTAGTTTGCAGAGTTGTCAACATTGAGAAATTAAACATTTTGTATGGAGGAGGTCTACAGCCACCAAGTTCCCCCACCCACCCCCTGAACACAACGGATTTTTTTTTCCATTTTGCAAATGTTGAATGATTTAAATTGCATTTTAGCAAACAAATCGACAACGACAACCAAACCCTGTAAGGATTGCCAATTTTAATTAACACATAATAAACTTAAAGAAAACTGGAAGTGTACCTCTATGAAAATTCTGGCCCTTTTTTCTTTTGATGGAGAGAAATAGCAATTTGAAGACTAAATAGGGAAATTATAAGGCCTATTTTAGAAGCTCAAACCATAAGCCTTAAGCTAAAATTATTAGAGGTTGGCAGCTTTGAGTGTGTAATAATCGGAAAAACAAGTGAAGGACTGAATAATCCTTTTAGGTTCAGAACTGCATGTTATAGTTATAACATGCAGCGTAACAAATTTACATGTAATTTTCAATAATAATTTTGAGATTATAACCACTTATCAAATATGAGGAAGAAAACTCATATTCAAATTTTACTCCCTAGTTTCAAAGCTCTCTGCGTTACAATTAATTTACGTAATGTTGTGCATGCTTTAAATACGAAAAGCATCTCAATATCCCTATGTAATTATCTTAATTGACACTGTGAAATTATGAGAAAAAGTAATTATTTCCATCGATTGTTAAGATGTTAATTGTAAAAATACCCATGAATCCAATTATTGAATGCCACTCAAATACCAACATGAATTAGCCAGTACTGGGTATTTCAAGGGAATACACATTATAACCCTAAATCTCTCCCAACATTTCTCATAATGAGAACTCGTAATAAACTCGTACAATACTTCATGGCCACATTTGTTTACATTTGAAAAGCACTAAAAAGCTGACATTTTCAGTGACCGATAACAAGTATTGTTACTTTGTGTTGATCTATAAATGATGGGCAGAGAGAAATTTTGCTTTCTAAGCATTTTTCACTATTCATACTAATATGTTGATTGATTGACTCATCTTAATATGTCAATTATACTTTGCAAAGCATTTTTTTTAATACAAATTCTTGCAAAGCATTTATGCTACATTCATGATATTCTGTTTCCTCCAATTTTCGAATATAATTCAAATTTGAAATTCTTTAATTTAATATACATGAAAATGGCAGATCACATCTTTCAAAATCTTCAAAAATGTGAAAGAAAAAAAGCAAGCTTATTCTCCAAATTGAAAATGTAACATTTTCCATGATAGCCTCATCATTAATTACTGAGCTTACAATATGCTTTAATACAAAGGATTGGGCTTAGCCAGGTTTAAGAGTATTTTTTTGCCTTCAACACTGCATCCAATGATTCGTTTATTCTTTAACTTACAATGTCTGGTAAAAAGAGTGTACTCAGCATCTCAGCCTAAACAATGTATAGAGTGTATTAGGGATGGATAGAGGCTCCCCCAACATAACCCCCTCCATCTGATGGAAGATAGATATGACATGGTCTATATCATGATATAACTAAGGTGCATCTGACAGCTTGTCTGGTCATTCATTCTGCATCTGACTACAATATCCTCACCTGAGACTAAATACTTACATAAGGCTAAGTCCTGCTCCAGCTTGTAAGCAATCTGTTCTGCTCTTTCTTTCCTCTGAAACAAAAAGCAAGAAAACATTTTAGAGTTACTTCCCTTACACTTTCTCCAAAAATTTAAACCTCTCCAGGCTTATTGTGATGTTATAAATATCTAAAAATGCTTTAAATGGGCTATTCTGCCAAAGGTTGACACCATTATGAACAAGAGATTTTTAAACGTGAGAGGAGCTTAAGTTTTGCAGGGCAAATTTTCATTTCTGAGATTCTCTGAAGCATGAAATTACAAATGAAAACACACCATACTGAATCAAAATCCGGGCCTATTCAATAGACTGGGTTGATGGTGTGGTTGTTCATGCTTTTGACAGAATGAGGTTGGTGCTATGAGGAAAATATCCATGATGCAAAAGTAATGTTTTGTTTCAACAAGACTGGTTTGTTCCACACAATTTGCTGACTTTATGCACTTTTGAGGTGTTTTTCTTTTTAAATTTCACAAAGGCAAGTCTTACTGTCTTTATCTATTCCAGTCCTTCTAATTGCATGTGCTTAACAAGTTCTCAAAACTAAATTATATTTAATATATATACTCATATAATCTGTAAGACATTTAACACAATTGGAATACCTAACACTAATCTGTTTTTTTTCCCTGAACTAATGCCAGAATAAAAAATGTCTTGGCTGAAACTAAAATCCTTCACCTCTTGTGATTTTAAAGGGCTAAACTTCTACGACAAAACTGTCGACCAAATGTAAACGACTAAACTGTAGACGACTGAACTGGCAGCATACGGCACTAGTTAGATAGGCTATTATATCCCTTCTACCCAAACCCTTGCCAAAAAGAATTGTACTGTTATGAAAGTCATGACATTGGTGTGATCTACATCTCTGTGTGTTGGTAACCCACTTTTTCTTCTTGATCCACCCACCCAAGCACATAAAACCCCCAAAATCCTTGATCCACTGCTGCGTTTTTTTTTGCCGCAGCGAAATGCTGCAGCCGGACAATCTAGATAATATACCAACCGCCAGTACTGCAATATAAAGTGGGGGAGGGAATATTTGTGCAGCACCGTCTAACAGCTACTGATATAATAGAGCTTCATTAGCCTGTTGCATGTGGAATACATTAGCAGTAGCAATCAATACGGTGAGGAGTATGTTTTTATTAGGAATGTAAGCTCCTGGCACTAATTAATCCCCCTCAGCCCCAACTGTAGCGACTGCCAACTCCCTAATACACAACAATGCTGGGCGATTACAACTTCTCAGTTTCCTAGCTAGAACATCAAACATTCTCAGTCTTTTCTCTTTTACAAAGAGCTTATTTGCATCTTTACATTCATGAATATAATAAAATATCAGTTAATCCAGTATCAAAAGAAGAGGAAAAAGACATAAAGACAATTATTGTCCTAGCCCTATGCTTCTCTTGCAGCTTCTCTTAGAAAACATTCATTTATGAAAATGAGATCAAATCAATTATCTAAATTGCAAAATTATGAGGATATTCAACCTTACATCCAATGATATTTTGATCTACATGACCTTTCTGCACTTCTCTTACCTTCCTCTCTTTTCGTTCATCTTTCGTTTCTACTCTGGTAGGGGGTGGCGTATCCTTGGGGTCCTAAAACATCAAGAGAAACATGTATGTTTGTGTTCCATAACAAAAGCATTTTCAGATCCTGCAGTATATTTCAGGGTGAAAAAATGAAATTATTTTAGTTGTGAACTCCATGATCCATCAATACCTTAAATAAAACAGAAGGGAGTGGAAAATGAAAAAAAAAAATCTGCTCTGAACTTAAAGCCCAAATTTCTGCATGTACCACATAATGTTTTCTCATCACAAGATCTTAATCTAAATAAAATGTATGTATACATACTAAGCTTTGGAAGTCAAGTGTGGCACAGTGCTGTGTTGGCACCAAAAAAAAAATTAGAATAGTTTCTTAACATTTAAAACTACATGAAAGCACAGTATTGTTTAATTAAATACAAATCTCATAAGAACTTTCCCTATTCCCTAACCCTCCATTAAATACAATGTGTCTGAGAGTGGTTTACTGCTCAAATCTGTTGTTAAATGTTAAGTCTGCATTTTTCATTTATTTTTGACAGCCTAAGGATATTGATCAAGTCGAATCTCAGAGGTTAGAGAGAATACAGGCAGCCAAGCGGATTCGAAGAAGCAAGTCTCAGCCCAACACAGGCCGCTCAAGTTCTGTGTCCGACTCCTCACGGACCGGGAATGGGGATTCCACCAAATCAACATGTCTTCCCAACATTTTTAAAATGAACCCCAAATCCTCTGACAAGCAGAGCTACACCGAGATTACCAGCAACCCCACGGCTAACAAGACGGGCAAGAGAAGTTCGATCGAGCCCCCCTCCTACCAGGAAGTCCAGAGCCAGACCCAACTCAGTCCCACCGAAATCACGGTCAACATTATTCCAGCGGAACCCGAGGAAACCGAGTTTGATGGGAAAAATTGCAACAACGATGAAGAATGCACAGATGCCGAGTGCAATGTACCATTGTTACAACACCACTGTCAAAGAAATTCACCTGGGTAAGATCATTACTTTTACTAACATTTCTTTCATTTTCTGCTTCATTCTGACCTCTAAACTAATTTGCAAAGTAAAAAATAAGAACAAGAAATTCTCTTGTGTAAAATGTTTCTTTTAATTAAATGACTGATATAATTAATTGGGGGGTAATTAGCAGAATTTTCTCCTGACCTCTAAATTTGATTTGTAAAGGAAAGAGAAGTAGGGTACTTTCATGGTATGCAATATACATGTACACTCATGAATATTTTACATAAGTGATTATCTCAGCATCTAATGATGCAAATGGAGAAACACAGCAACTTCCAGCCTTATTCCTTGTTTAACACAACTTGATAGAATGTTCTTTTTCACATCTATCAAAATATTTTAATATGAGTATGTACAGGTAATAACTGAATTTTCATATCACCTTTATTAACTAGAAAGAGCGTCTCGGAGTCTGATTCATAGACATCTCTGGGCAGCGATCTGATAAGGCAAGCCCATTATGCTTTATTTAAGCACTCGGCTGTATATTTGAATATGAATAATCAATAAAATTCTTATCTAAACACTTTCCAATGTATAAAACACTGTGATGAAGCCCAAGTGTGAATCAAAATAAATTGTAATAAGATGATACCATTTAGTTCTGAAAAAAAAATCAATTTCAAATGTTATTTATATTATGATGATGTAGCTCACTAGTTTTGTACTGTGAGAACTCCTAACAGCAAAGCATTGATCCGAAGTGAATGTGCTAGTCAGACTGATAATACTGCTCGGTTGCGACATGAAGCTATTTCTGACACTGCTACACATCAGGACGTGTTCCATATCATAGCTTACTATCAAGAAACAAAGAGCACCTGGGATTTATCGCAATAACTAAAGCCTGAGATCAATGTTGTTCTTTTAGGTGGAGATGTTCGATTAAATTATGTTAATCTAATGGAGAGAATGTGTGAATTATTTATATCCAGCTAACACCGACCTACCAATACTGATCATAAATACTGCATTGCAATTAACCGCACAGGCAAGTTACAGTATTACCTTAGTTATACTAACAGTAGGGTTGATTGCCAGAAGGGATGTAAAGAGAAGGAGCTGTTATTCTTGTGCTGGCAATAGGTGTGCGCTTTCAGCATGTGCTTTTGTGCAGTGTTTTGCTTTTTCTAACAATAATTATGGACAAAATGTAAGAAAACAAGGGATTTTGAAATTATCTGCTTCAATATGCTGCTATGGAAGTCTTTGCAATGCTTTAACTATGGCTGACACCGCTCCACTAACACAAGGGACCTATAGCTTTACAGTAGATTAGACTACATAAAATGGCAACACTGGTTTCCGCCATCTTGGAAACATTGTAAGTTGAGTACTTATTGCATGCATCTAAATATCTTTCACTTGTTTTAATGTGAATTAAAAACTATTTTTAGCCAATGAATTTAATCTAAACATTACCTCAAATTCCTTCAAGAATGCTGATACTCCTTCATACGGCACACGTTTCTTTTCAAAGCCTTGTTTGGCTACCGGTGGTAAATATTGAATAGGGTCTCTTGCGGCGAATAAAGCTAACAAATTAGGTGGCAAAAATGCAGTCATGTTGTTTTAAATCTAGAAAAAAAGAATATAACTCTTCTAGAATCGAGGTAAGTCTAGAAAAGCACATAAATCAATAAGAACTCACTCACAACGCTGTATCAACACACGACTTACCAAGTTCCCCACATAGAAAAGATCGTTCGATAAGATTTAGTTGTTAGCCTATGCGGCAAGCAAAGTCGGATTGCTAGGAAAGAGGTAAATTATTCACCACGCAGCAAATATAAATCTTTGATTCTATCTGTGGAAAACAATCCAATATAACAAAGGACAAACTTTAATCAATAAAATGATTAAATAAATTACGTCTAAATCATAAGTTAAAGTGTTTTATCTCTTGCTGTTATTGACCACGGAACACCTGAGAATATTATATTAATAATTTGCAAGGCGGCTTTTCATTGGTCGATCGATTTGACCCGAACCTAAACCATGTGCATGATTATTCAAGTGTCACAGTGGGATAACAATAAACATAGGCGATTTTGAGAAATTTAGAGCTTCGCATCTGCTAAAATGAACTTAAACAATTTGGAATATCATTTTGAGAACAATTTGAGCACTTTGTGCGGTTTGATTTCTATACGGATTTCATACAAAGTGAATGCACTGTATTTAATTGATTGTTTGGTAGGCTAGTCGGGTGAAAATTATGCAGACGATTTTCGCTCGTTGCCGTTAGCAGGATAATTGTAAGAGTAATTGTTGATGTTTTCTTGAAAAAAGTAAGTGAAACAGACTTGGAAAAAAAATCCAAAGGATATTTTCAAAAAAACTATTCGATAAAGAATGTGCACAATGAGGATTTATTGACGTCAGAGGTTCCCGAGGTGTATATTAATCTGGCGAGAATGTATTTGCCGTAGTGCGATGAGAATACCTAATGTCTTTTGTAAGGCAGTCAACATGTAGGGCATGAACTTTGATTGCAGATAATTAAAATGACGCTCTTAGAATATACTAACCGATGTTTATCACTTACTGTTAAGTAGAGATTTTGTGATGGGTGCTTTGAAGTTTTATTTAAAGTTTTATGCATGGTGTTCATGACTTGACATGAATAAATTACAATGGTTTAGCCTACAAAATACAGTAGCTTAAAAAAAACTATATTGCATTACCATGGAAGTTTGCATGGCCGGGCTAGAGCAGGGAAATGGTGGTCCCCCTAGTCATTTCAATCAATCAAGATTTCGTTCAAATCAAGATTCTGTTACAAATTCCAGGTCTTTTCCAAAACAGTTTGATGATCCTGACCATTGTATGAGTCCACAAAACAAAGGAAACGACTTGGAGTGCAGTGAACGAGTGGTAATCAATGTCAGTGGACTCCGCTTCGAAACTCAACTCAAGACTTTGAACCAGTTTCCAGAAACTTTGCTTGGAAATCCTCAGAAAAGAAATCGATATTATGACCCCTTACGGAATGAGTATTTTTTTGACAGAAACAGACCTAGTTTCGATGCTATTCTTTACTATTATCAAAGTGGAGGAAGGTTAAGACGACCAGTCAATGTTCCGCTGGATGTGTTTTCGGAAGAAATTAAATTCTATGACTTGGGAGAGGAAGCAATAGAGAAATATCGTGAGGATGAAGGATTTATCAAAGAAGAAGAAAAACCCCTTCCAGAAAATGAATTCCAAAGAAGAGTGTGGTTACTCTTTGAATATCCTGAAAGTTCAACTGCAGCTCGACTTATAGCAATTTTTTCAGTAATAGTTATTTTGTTGTCAATTGTTATATTTTGTTTAGAGACATTGCCTAGGTTCAAACATTACAGATTAGTGAATGAAACAAATTCAAAAGTAAATACTACAGCTGCATCAGTTGAAGAAGATGATATTCCAAAGTTCAATGAGCCATTTTTTGTTATTGAAACTTGTTGTATTATTTGGTTTACATCAGAACTTTTAGTGCGTTATGCTTCTTGTCCCCACAAGTTTCACTTTTTCAAAAATATTATGAACCTTATTGACATTGTGGCAATCATTCCATATTTTATCACCCTTGGCACAGTCATTGCTGATGAAAACAAAAGTAATAACCAGGCGATGTCATTGGCAATTCTAAGGGTCATCCGATTGGTGAGAGTGTTTCGAATCTTCAAATTATCCAGACATTCGAAAGGTCTCCAGATTCTAGGTCAAACTCTCAAGGCTAGTATGAGAGAGTTAGGACTGTTGATATTCTTTCTTATCATTGGAGTTATTCTTTTTTCAAGTGCAGTGTACTTTGCAGAGCAAGATGCTGAACAGACTCATTTCAGAAGTATCCCCGATGCATTTTGGTGGGCAGTTGTTACGATGACAACTGTTGGCTATGGTGATATGCGACCAATTGGATTTTGGGGGAAATTGGTTGGATCTCTCTGTGCCATTGCTGGGGTATTAACTATTGCATTGCCTGTGCCTGTCATCGTTTCCAATTTCAATTACTTCTATCACAGAGAGACAGAAAGTGAAGATCGAACATCATACCAGCATGTTCAGTCATGTCCAAACTTCTCAGACAGCAAGAAAAATTCAATAGCATCGTATAGTGGCTCGGACAACATCATGGAAATGGAGGAGGGGAGTAGCTTTAATCTAAACTGTGACCGAAGCAAAGAAAATCATACTAACCAGACAAACAATCCTTCTAGCATAAATAATCTGAGCATTGAAACAGATGTATGACACCAATGTTGAACAGTTCCTTTTTATGTATCAAAAAGTCTTTTTGTTCCCACACACAAAGTAGAATTACTGACACAGTGTTTAATAAGAACATCAATCAACAATCAGTATTCAACATCATAGAATATATAGAAATCATTTATTTGTTTCAACCAATGCACAAGTTTTTTTTGGATTACAGCCTAAGCAATTTGAAGTTCTTTATAGTGATGTGAAAATTTTCTCTACCTACAACTGATGCCATTTTCTGTGACCAAATACATTTTGATGTTTACTGTTTTTCCCTGTGAATGAAAAGTTATTGATTCCAGTGTGAATTCTCAAAAGAGAAAGTGTGTGGTGTCCTTTTCTTGGATTTTACCGTATCCCTGCATAATTACAGGTATGAATTGCCTGTACTGAATTTTATTTCACTGTAGTCATCCAAAGTGTTTTATTTGACTATAAAAAAGCTTTTATTGTAACATTTAACTATTAAGTTCAAAATCTTTATTGCTCAATTATTGAAGACCATATGTGCTTATTGGGAAACACTTTGTCTGGTTATGGGAATTTAAACTTATCTTGGAATAAGCATCCTCTCAGGTGAACAGCCAGAAAGAAAGATGATGATGGAGACAAAGAATAGCAGAGTAAAGCAAAAAGGGAACCTCCACCCCAAACCAGTTACAGAGACAGCTCCAGAAAGCAAAGCACTGAGGCAATAACCATGCGGCAAACAAGGTAGGACCATCCATTTATCATAATTACTATAGCTAATGCAATCCTGCAACCATCATTTGCTTTAGATTTGGATCCATATACAAAGGGCTTTTGTCCAGCATATGATGCTAGAGTAATGGCATTACTGTGTTTGATGTGTATTGGCCCTATTGGGTTATGTTCACATTCATCATTGATATTAAACAGTTATTATCTCAGCGATTGTCATAATGAAAATAGAATTTAAATCTCTCCTAATTTTAAATAAACTGAAAAAATAATAGCAAAGGATGGTTGTTATTGGGATTGTTCAGTGTGTATACGGCAAATAATCAAACACATAAAAAAAACTCTTGGCATGGCAAAGTGAGTACCATTGTGCGCAAAGGTATCATTTTTTTTCAATAGACATATGAACAATTTGCTATTAACTGGTATAAGTGTATTGATTTGTGTGGAGAGGGTTTGGATGTATTTAACCTGACCTCCGCAACATCTGCAATACATATGTTGATGATGATGCAAATATTTACCATAGTATAGATATTCCCATCTTCTCCGTGAAGAGGAACAGATAATTGTTCACTGTCTAATGGCCAGTTCTGTTAATGTATGCATTATTCATTAATCAGCTCTAGATGCCACCATTGTATGGGCCCAGTAGTCATGTCTTAATTTGGGGAAAACTAAATATTACCCTATATACTTGAAAGGAAACTTACGACACTAACTTTATTTAGGTACATGAATAGTATTTTGATAACTGTTTGAAGAGTTTAAAAAGAGCCCTTGTTGATGGGTCCTTCGCAGCATGTTTACATTTGACATGTTCAAACAGCTTATTATTCAGATAATAATTACACATTGGTTGATGTGGGAACTTCTGACAAACCTGCAAATTGAGTGTTATAGTATTCACCTTGTACCTTTTCGTACAGACCTGTACATGTGCCTCTTGCATGAAGTGCATAAGTATTTTTTTAACTTTCTTGGCACTGGAAGCAAAATAAAAATTCCTACAGCCAAGATTTTGGAAAGTATGTAAGGACTGACCTGGACATTTAAGGTCTTTCACGTTTCATTTGGAATCAAATATCCATTGTCGTCGTATAAGTACAGCTTGAGAAGCTCATAACAATAAGGACTTTAAAAAATATTGTTCTCTCCTTACAATGCTTGGGGGGAAAAAAGAGTGGATTCTTTACTATCAAAAGATTCCTTCAAATACCTAGCCATGAAATCCAGATTCTCAAGCATCACAAACCAACTTTACAAGTTTACATTATTATGTAATAAATTAAGAGACCTGTCTTCAGTCTTTCTCTGAAGTGGAGATTTCTGTTTAAACTCAAAAACATTGAAACAAATTTTTCCATCCTAAGTATTGATGAACAATTGTAAGAGCACTGCTTCAGGAATTGTGTTAAATTTTCTTAATTGTTTTGTTTATTATCATGTTAATTGTTTGGGTCTACTCCCTTCACCTCTTTCAAGGCATTATTAATGCATTTAGTCCATAAAATGTTGCAAAATAAATCAAATTTTTAATTTGATCAAGCTGATCTATAGTTACATTTTAATGTGCATCAGAAAATGCTACCTATTTTTTTGGTCTTAAGTAATTTATAGGAATTAAACATTAATTGTAATGTTGGTGGTTGATTGGATGTGCATGCAGTGTATCAAAAAGTGAATATTTTATTTAATATGAGCAATTTATACAAAACCACACATCAGGAGTTGAAGCTGCAGAAAATTGAAATAAATAAATGCATATTTTATCTAGTAAAGCTGTGAAGCTTAGTTTGTTAATTGGCATCATTGGTTTATTTACCAAGTTTTTGTGGGAATTATACACCTGCTTTCAAGATAATCTATGGTATAAATAATATCAGTGATAAATATGTTTTGAATTTTAAATTATCATTTTTCTTGAAAAATCATTTCACCAGTTATCTGGTCAGATTAGTATTAGCCACACCTACATTTATGATATGGAATACTTATCTGTTATTTGGTGTTGCTATAGGAATATTGTTTGTAGTCTTAGCAACTATAACTAATTAGCTCTGCTTTCAATTATAAGGTACATATACCCTTGACATTACTTTGCATTAAACCTAAGTGGGATGGAAGCAAATAAAATTACACCTTGTACATCAGTACCTGTTAATCTTTGACACGTTTCTGTGTTCTGGCAAAGGGCGAGGCTGTGTGTGTAGACATTTCTGGCTAGCCCAGCATCATGTATTTATTTTGAGTGGCACCTTATCAAAGTGCATCTATAGGTACTCAAAAAATTCCCCACAGGTAACTGTACTATCTTGGTTAATAATGAATGTCTGTGGGAGTCATATTGTCTATGATTAATTTTTTTGGCATAGCATGAGATGAAAACTTCAAAGACATTAAAATTCCACCGTTTTTGTGTTCTTTGAAATACCCAACTTTTATAATTTTTGAAAAAAGAGAAGAGAAGTTTGGTAGAGGGAATTGTCTTGTAGTAAAAGAAATCCAGGTTAATTTGTTTTGTCAGCACCTTCTAGTGGTATCAATTCCATTATAGTATTTTATCAGTTGCAAATTATAGAAAGAAATCCATAGCATTATAGCACTTGTGATGCAAGCAATTAAATGTGGAGGATCTTTATTATTGATCTGAGAGATTACAGGCTGTATATTGTGTTCCTCTTTGATAGCACTGCTTCAATTCTTGATCTTCTTCAGCAGGTTTATAAAAACATTACATTAACTGGGCAGTAAAAAACATTTTCATTCCTCTTGAAAGAGCTAAAAATACCTCTTTTAAAAACACGTCTAACGCTAGGGATTCACGGGATGTTGTTTCAGGGTCCCATAATGAATGTTTAATTCTCGATTCACCTTAATTACCATGATAAACCCTACAGAAAATTGATTCAGGTCCAGTGAACAGGTTCGGTTGCTAGTGCTGGCTGGGTGGTGTAGGCAAAGTAACGTGCAAAGGATAGTTTTAAAGCTATCAGAGATCCCTTTGGGTCCGTGGCTATGGCTTTCATACATAGATTCCCCGGAGGCATGCAATACCCCTGTACCAGGATTGTATGAAGGTTGTATTGATCTATCTGTTCTTGCCAGAAAACTGTCAATTGTAGGAAGAAAAAAATGGTTGATCAAGAAAAATGGTTCAGTTCTCTTTTTGCTCCAGGGGATCACAAAACTTATTTGCAGATCTTTTCTCCCATATTTTAACAAAACTTGGAGGAAGTCATTGTTCCTATAGTCTAAGCTGTCATAAATCAATTCAAAAAAGGAGGAAAACAAATTCTGTTGGGTAATCATCCTTTTCATAGAGTTAAGGTTAGGGCATTAATCAAACATTTGCTGCAATGCTGCATATGCTTACAAAAGGTTTAACATTACATCAAATTTTAAATCGAAATGTTTTTGTGATTGTTCCAAATGCATATCAATAATTATAAGCTTATAGACTTTCCTTGTTGCCAGCATTTACATGCATTTATCTTACAGATCTGCCATCTTCTCTAATTTTTTTAAATTTTACAATTTTTGACCCCCTCAAATCCATTGTACCATTTAAATCCCCTAGGTTTCATATTTTCACCATTTCCAGTTGTGTGATCTCTTTGACTCTGCTCGAGTTGTTTAAAGTCATCATGTCTATATTGAGTATTTCTTTCAGGGGTGTCTCTTATGAGTCTTTGACAATGAATAAGTTTGTGTGCATTTGTTTTGTATGCATGAACTCAAATTATCTGAGTTGGCTCACCCACGTGGTGTAAGTAGTAAGAGCGTCTGCTCTAGAAGCGAGGAGTAAGGAGTTGATCCTTACGTCACGGGTTCGAATCCCTTTGTAGGACGTGGAGACCGGTCCTTCGGATAAAACTCTATAAACCAAAGTCCTGTGTTGCACTGTATAGGTGCTGGCACAAAAAAGATCCCTCACTGCTCAATGGCCATAAGTACTGAGTATAGGACAAAATTTGCAGCTCCTCCGCCGGCAAGTGGTGGTATTTCCATAGGAGTGAAAATTTCTCAAGAAGGATGTTTAACAACAAAGAAATTGTCTGAAATCTTTTTTATAAAAGAACATTAAAAGACCCTTATTTTTTAGTTCAAAATGTATTTACAAATGTAGTAATCATTCGATAAAATGATATACCCAACATAGATTTAATTCAAAGCTTCAGTTATATATGTGAATTTTTCATTCATAAGCACATATTGTTCCAAAAAAAGAAATAATTACTTGCAGATAGATTTATATATTTTTTCTGATTTTCTAGAACATGCTGTTGCCATCCAAATTATGCTATTTTGCTGTATTTTGGATAAGTAAATGAGTAACTCAGCTATATAACATATGCTCTTTTTTTCTATAAATTTTATTTTTTGTTCCTTTTTGATGCAGCATCATAGGTTTCATAGACAAGATTTACGAGAAAAATGAATTGTGAAGGGAAAAAAATCAATGTGGTTTATTTCTTCTTTTATTAAGAGAATAATGCTTCTATTTAAGTCAGAAACAATAATTCTAGTCTGATTGTCTGCGTATGCAAGAATGATCCAGCCATTTTTTTTTCACATAACTATATGTATGAAAAGTGGAAAAATTTGTATTTAATTTTTTTTTACATTAAATATTTAGGTCAGTGGATGAATTTATGTGTGTTTCACTGTTCATTGGGTAAATGACATTGTTTTCTGAATTTACTCAATTCTGTCATTAAAAGTCTTATGCACTTTAAGTTTCTAGGGTTTTCTTATTAACCTGGGTATTCAGGAAAATTACTAGAACTTTTTAAGGAAGTGAAGTGCAAGTTTCTCAAATGCAAGTCAAACTCCAAGATCAAGGTCAAAAGTAAAAACCAATGTTACTCAAAGAAAGGACTTGTCTTATTGAAAATACTGGCCCAGGTCTGTAAAACATGATATAGTCCATGCACTTATTGTTCAAAAGTTTTGTTCAAGATTAATTTGTTCTGAAAAAAAAAAAAAGAAAAAAAAAAAAAAAGTTGGTGAAACTCCTTGTCACAGGGTCAAAATTTAGGGTACCCATGCAGTCACAGTCTAAAGAAATACACTTATGAAAAATGAAAACCCTAGCACAACTGCAGGAGCTGTACAAAAATATAGCAAATGGTTAAGTTTGGCAATTTCAAAAATTGGTTAAATTAAACTGTAAGGTCAAGTCAAAAGGTCAAAATTTTTATCAGAATGTAGATCTTTTTGCAAGGAATATACCTTTGAAATATGAAAGCTCTAATACTAACTGTTCAAAGGTTATTTAGTCAAAGTTTAATTTTTTATAAAAGTGGGTCAGATGCTAAAGTCAATTTAAGGTCAAAATAATACAAAACCAAGGAAAAGACTTGTCACAATGAATATAGTCAATATACATGTGAAATATGAAAGCGCGGGCACCAACTGTTTTCAAATTATAGCAACGATTAAAGTTTGATAATTTTTCGCAAAAGTGGGTCAAATTCCAAGGTCAAGAGGTAAAGTTTGTTGGTATCAGAAGAAAGATCTTGTCACAAGGAATACACACATGAAATATGAAAGCCATAGCTTCAAACAAACAAAAGTTATTGGCAAGGTTAAAGATTTTGCACATGGACAGACAGATGAACAGCTAGAGAGACGGACAGACAGGTAAAAAACTATGCACCACCTAGTCTTCCATTATGGGGGCATAAAAAGAATTGTTTTTTGAAACACTTAGGCCACTGAAATAAACAAACACTATAGTTCCATAACCATTAAGCAATTATGGCCAATTAATAAAGTTTTTGAAAAGAAGGCCATACTTTAAGGCCAAAGTCATCAGAACAAAAAATATTGGTACTGAAAGAAGGTCTTGACACAAGGATTACATGTATGAAATATGCACAATCATTCTTTATTAATGGCCAAGGTCAAGGTTTTTCAAAATCATTTAAGTCTTAATGCCAAAGTCAAGGTCATTTGGTCAAAAAATTTTGGTGCCATTGAAAAAGTTTTTTTTTCACAAGGAATACTGATGTGAAATATGGAGGCTCTCAGAACAAACCTTTCCAAAGTTGTAGCTATAATTTTGGTTTTAGAAAAAAATATGTAAAAAGTCAAGGTCATACTCCAAGTTCAAGGTCAAGAGGTAAGATATTTTCATATGGTCAGTCCCTGTCAAGGTTTCATGATTTATGCTAAGATTACTTGCAAATATTGTTGAAGGTTAAAAAAAATGTTATTTGTCAGGTCAATCTTGCATTTTTTCCACGGATTGTGGTATTTTTTGCCACTGGAACAGAATGTCTAAGATGTCTGTTCAGCAAAGTACAAGGTTTATAAATGCATGGATTAAACACTGCAGTTAAAGTACAAACTGAGGTGACTGCTTTATGAACTGATTATGATCATTCTACAATAATGAAGGATAAAAAATGGTTACAAATGTCTGACACTTCAAACTCACAAATGACTGCGATATGGCAGGATAGAAAAATGATATTCCCTACAACTTCTGAGTACTAATGAAACCAATATACATGTGATGTTATACATATAGAGAGTTGTTTGAAATTATTAAATATCATTTTAAAGTTTGTTCACGGCAAATATACGTCAATCTTCATTCCTCCATTATACTTTGTATTTTTTTCTTGTATCAGTTACACCCCCCTTTTTTCATTTTCTCCTTTTACCAATATTTTCTTTACTGGAAATGCCTTGTATGTTTAGTCTGTACATGTTAAATTTGTCTCAGAAGCATCATTCTTGCTGTTTGATAGGATTTCAAGGCAAATCATATGTATACATATAGCCTCTCAAATTATCTTGTAGTATAATACTTTGAAGCCACTTCTAAGCTAATCATGCTAGGACATGCAGAGCTTGAATGAAAGTATGAGCTAAATGTTATCAGTGTAATCTTTGACTATTTATGAAATATTTATTTTACTATCCCTCTATTAGACAGTCAGCCAGAATAATCATTGATTATTTTAGTTTTTGGTCTATTGATTGTCACTCAGTTTTAATGAATGATTAATGCAGATATCTCTATATTAATTGGGTAATATTTTGGACTGGCTGAAATTAAATGAATGTTTTCTGTGTTAGTTTAACTGAGACACAAGTACAAGATGACATTTCACCGGCATACCTTGACTGATTCATACCTCATCTGATGTAGTCCACGGAATCAGCCAAGGTTTGCTGAGTGGATGCCATTTCTACTTGCTCAACTGAGCATAATGCCAAAGCAGTACCATTTGAAGAGTAGAAGAAATTCTTTTTCTGCAGCTTATTTGCGAGATTGACAATTTTATAGGATATTTGTAAAAAAGAAAAAAATGGTAAAGCAGTGTCTGCCTTCTGCAGCAAGTAATTTTAAGCTTAACATAGGTACTATAGCACTTTTAAAAGAGCACTAGAATCATAGCCAAGATCTTGCTCCCCTCCTCCCCTTCTTCCTCTTCAAGTGAATTTATTAGCATCCCCTGTCATAACATTGAATTTAATTTTGGCTGCTGTGTTTTTTTGTTTTGTTCATGTAGTATTCTCATGTAATCACAAAAAAATTCTGGTGAGCATTATGATGCATGGGCCTTTTATTGAAACAGGGGTCTTAAATTCATAAAATTCTATTGATCTGTTGCCTGTCATAAAGGCAGATGTCTTTGATTGTAATCTAAAAATAAAAAAAAAACTACTGTTAAGTGTAAATTGATTTTCTTATAGAGAGTGAATAGAAGGATGAAGTCTGTAGGTGGTTTAGGAGTGTTACATCTGAACTCTGTGTATCTATTTTTTACACCAGATGGTTAAGAAAGAAATAGAAAGTCTTCTGTCTAAATACAAAGTAGCTTCCTTCATAGATAATGGGAATCTTACATCAACTTGAACCTAGATAGAGTAAAATGATTGTTGAGTGTAGTCGGAGCAAACACTTGCTGACAAGCAAAATGGGCAAGTGAGTAGTGAACTGGAATCTATTTATGGATCTTGGCATTGTGACTGTGTTAGTCATTATGTATGTTGTGAAGAATGTATCAGACAATGCTAGCTACAGTAATTACAAAGACATGGTACAAATGGAAACTGTCTTCATCTCCGAAAGAAACAAAACAGATAACTATTGCCCTGGCTGAGACTTCAGTGTACAGTCACACACCAAGAATTACTCCATCTACACAAATGTTGTGTAAATTGTCAACATAAGTTACAATGGGACATGAATGATAATTAATACACTGTATATACATTAACAGAAGTAGAATTCTGGTTACTGACATATAGGGAGAAATATCTTTTTACCAGTCAATGATCTTTGGTTATCTGGAATTTTAATGGTATAATTGGCAAATTCCGCCATCTTTGAATCCGAAGATGAAAACCAGAAGAATTCTGGTGAAAGAGTTTATCTGTGCCCTTGGCCGACTTTGGTTCAATATACTGTGAATACTGTTTTCAATCTCCAACTTATTTTTAATCTTCGAGGAATACCATCTCTTTGGCATAGTTTCAGGTTAAGTCATTATCATGACTGGGACCTTTCTAATATTATATATTAGTGCAGGAGGTATAGGTTTAAATCCACAAAAGAGATTAGTTGCAGTAAAAGTGCTTTCTCTAAATCTTTGAATCCAGTTGGTAGCTGTAGATCCCTCACTTCTTTGCTATGATATCAAGTTCAGAGAATTATTAAGCTGTAGATGAATTAAATCTACCATCCTATGGGGGGAAATGGGTGGCTTAAATTAAATAGTATTGAGGGCCAAATTAACATAAACCAAAGTATATTATTGAAGATGCATAATGCATTATAGCTACTGCATATGATTTTTAAAGAAGGGGGGGGGGGGCTCCCACTATTGTTGATGTCCCTGGCATACTCTCCAAACTAGACAGTGATTCCTTATATTTCCATTTCATTGTGAAATAAAATTGTAGACTTAGACATTAAAAATGTAGACTAATAGATTTAAAATACACGAGGACTTCTATGCCAATTTTAGTAGTCCTGCACACTGACAACAAACACAAAGGTAGCCGCACGAGATTTACATGCATATTTGGCCTCCTTAGCGTCAGACACAGAGACAGATGCGCACGAGACTTGCATGCGTAATAGGCCTCCTTAGCTGCTGACCTATCGACCTGCCTAATTTACATTCCGGCAGAATTATCAAAAAATAAACTCTCCCAACTTTCAAACAGTTATCACAGAGAAAAAAATTAGAAATGGAAATATTGTACATTTAGGGAGAAATATCTTTTTACTTTCAAGTCACATGCAGTGTATACGTAAAAAAAAGTCTCAATAACATAACAGTCAATGATCTTTGGTTATCTGGAATTTTAATGGTATAATTGGCAAATTCCGCCATCTTTGAATCCGAAGATGAAAACCAGAAGAATTCTGGTGAAAGAGTTTATCTGTGCCCTTGGCCGACTTTGGTTCAATATACTGTGAATACTGTTTTCAATCTCCAACTTATTTTTAATCTTTGAGGAATACCATCTCTTTGGCATAGTTTCAGGTTAAGTCATTATCATGACTGGGACCTTTCTAATATAATATATTAGTGCAGGAGGTATAGGTTTAAATCCACAAAAGAGATTAGTTGCAGTAAAAGTGCTTTTTCTAAAATCTTTGAATCCAGTTGGTAGCTGTAGATCCCTCACTTCTTTGCTATGATATCAAGTTCAGAGAAGTATTAAGCTGTAAATGAATTAAATCTACCATCCTATGGGGGGAAATGGGTGGCTTAAATTAAATAGTATTGAGGGCCAAATTAACATAAACCAAAGTATATTATTGAAGATGCATAATGCATTATAGCTACTGCATATGATTTTTAAAGAGGGGGGGGGGGGGGATACAGAAACTCAGAATTAAGTACAAAAATAATTGGATATTAAATTGTGACAGCATGTAATTTTATTTGGTTTATGAAGTTTATTTTGAATAACATTCTTTCTCCAAATTTTGATATAAATCTTTTGAAAATGTATATAAAGGATTGTTTTTAAAATCCGTGTAGCATGCTGGTCAACCAGAATGCTGAATGGGCAATTCAGGTCACAAATCTACTTATGCCTAGAATGTTTAAATAGTAAGCTGAAACTTAGTGGTGCTAAAATATTCAATTCCCCCATTGTCAACAGCTTTCATAAAACATCATGAAAGGGAAAAGTATCAATTGAGGCATATAACAGTCTGTCCATGGGGATCAAAGACAAAGCAGTCTCAGGAACTGCCAAGAAACATTTGCATTTATTCTATGCAAATGGAATGGTTCGTGCTTGGTAAAAGTTGTTTACAAATCCACAGAGTAATGAGAATGCTGAATTTTTGAAGAATACTGTATCAAAAATAATCCCAGAGTTTAGCTCCAAAACGCAGATGTACAGAGTCTGAATGTCAATTAGTGAATTACTTGATGTTAAATAAAGCGCTGAAAGCCTCCCTCAGTTAACATATACATTGGTATGGTAAAAAAAAAAATGAAGGACTTTTTATTGGTTATAGGGACAATGCCAAAGAAAAACATGAAGACCATTTTGGATTGTGGTCAAGTAAGCCATGTACAATATCACATAGGAAAATGGTGTTTGGAAAGTATTCTTCAACACTGAGGCTTTACTAGGTCAACAACCGGATATGAGAGCAAAGCAAATATTATTGACTGTAATTCATCTGTTATGTAGCAGATCTGTATAGCTTTCGATAAAAATGTTAAACCTCCATCATTTTTCTTCTTTTTAATGGCAAGCAAATATTATTGACTGTAATTCATCTGTTATGTAGCAGATCTGTATAGCTTTTGATAAAAATGTTAAACCTCCATCATTTTTCTTCTTTTTAATGGCAAGCTGTACTTTAACAGTGTTTGCAGCATTACCATAATTATAGAGCTTTAATTACCTTCCTGATTAAAAATAATGTAAAGTCAGTTTTCATTATGCGCAGAGGGCATCTTAAATTTTCAACCTCTGATATTGTATTTCATGATTTGAGAGTGTTTAAATTCTGAACAGTTCACTACTGTACCGTATAATGACAGATATTTGCATTCCAGTTCAGCCTATTGGAGAGAAAATTGATGCTTATGTATCAGGGAATATTGATTTCTAGTGTTAAGATCACATACAAGCCGAGCTATACTGAGATATAAGCCTGGCAAATCAAGGGAAATCTATACTGTGTGCAAGGTGCCAGAAAAAGATAAATAAGACATGTAAGGACTTGGCATTACACAGTTTTTGATCAATTTTTGTTTCATTTTCTATGTGGCTTAATGATCGAATAGGATTATATGAAGTTATGTGTTAATGTTTATCATTAATTGATGTACTTTTCTGATTGAAGATTTTTTTTTTTTTGCTAATAGGGATTCCCAGTCATTAAAATAAGAGAAAATTTTAATCTTGATATTAATGCTTAATCTTTGTAATATTGTACTTTGAAAGAAGCCTCTTTTTGTGGGGATATTTTCCCCTTTTTTTTGGAGGGGAGAAGTAACCTAGATGTAACATTTTTTTTAGATTAAAGATTTGTTTATAAAACAAATTTTCAGTTTCCTTGTTTATAATATTAGATATTTATCACAGATATTTTATCTCATCTTCACATCATCTTAAATCATCTTGATATTAATACAATATTCTCCAGAGTGCGTCAATGGATGAAAATTCAAAAGCCTATTCTGAAGTAACCATATAAGGAAGTCTTTAGCTTGGACTATCCTTACATGTACCAAGGTGGTACAAATAGAAATCTTCAGAGAATCTTTAACATATATATAGTACATACCATTGTGCGCAGCAACTTTTATTTTTCCTTTTCATTGGGAACATTTGTTTTAAGGGGTTTATCAAAGCAGAAGATGCTTTGACTTTGCTATTCTTTCTATACTATAGGATATACCCATCTTTTATTTGCAACTCATTCTATATCTCTGAATAAAAATTAATTAAGACTTTTACAGAATTAATTTTCTTATTACATGGTCCTAGAATTGTGCATTTCTTTTTTGAAATTTTGATGATATACTATCATTATTTTGGGTTTGTCATAGGACTTTCAATGCCATATTTTTATGAGGTAGGGGTAAGGGATTGGGTGGGTGTTATCATTTTGTTAGCTCGGTGCTCACAATACTGAAATGTACTGCTAGTTTTTCAAACTGCATCTATTATATATGTATTTTAGTTCTGATTCATAGATATTGAAAGAAGCTTGCATATATTAAAGCAAATAAAACCAATATATAAAACATTTAAATATTGTAATCAGAGACTTACGAAAGATTTTAATTATACACTTGACTTGATAGTACATGTACTATGTGTACAATAACATATAGGGATTTTACTTTAATAGAACTAATTGCTCCTTCCATTTCAATTAAACTGAAAAAAATCTCAATGTTAGATTGTTAGTGAGGGATTTGCATTTCAGAACATAGCCTTATTAAAATGCATTCTCTAATCCATTAATCTTAACATTTATCCTAAAGTACACCATACTGCAAGTATTGCTAATTTATATAAGTACATGTATAGGAGATCAAGTGATCAAGAGTTTATTTTCTTTTCATATTTTGTTGTGCAGAGATTAGGCTTGGTACAGTGCAAATCCAATAAATGCATGCATCATTTTTCCTGATGATTTTTTGGATTTTTTTTTTCTCTCCAATTTCATTTTTTATTAATTTTTTTTTAAGTTTAAGTTGTCAGAGGAATTTGGGAAGGGTGGTGCTGGTTGGAACACGAGGGCAATCCATCTCATACAAATCTTAATGGCATACATAAGAACAGGATAGTTTATGTGAATCAAACAGAAATTGTTTATCAATTTAATTGGATAATTTCTTTTTACTAACTTGCACTCTGAAATTATGCAAGGTGGAATTAAAGGAATTTCAAACAAGCATCTGTATTACACATTTAATGAAAAGGAAGATATATGACTGAACTTAGTGAAGTGCCAAGTTGTTCAAAGATTGTAGATGTCTAAACAACTGATTGTTCTCAATTGCCACGCTATTGCAAGAGTTTGTCATCTCATGTATACACTAATGCTAAAAAAAATCATATCTTAATGTATATTTTATGTTTATGTAATTAAATGTATTGAACTCAAATTTATGATTTAACTTTTAAATAAAATGTCATTGTAACTATAATTAAACATGAATTTTAATTTTGTATATTTTCAGACAGAGCAAGCAGCAGGATTTTCGTGCAAGTTTGAAGTAAGGGAAGCAACTTCTGTTGATATTCTGTGCTAAAGAAAAAGTCACGAAAGAGATTATAGCCAGTACAATCTACTCTCTCAGAAAAACGTGTACTAGACTGCTGTATTCCCAGAAAACACTCCTCTGATGATGGGAATGAATCGATGCAGTTAAAACTATGTACACATACTAGCTTGTATTATGAGAAAAACACATTCAAAATACCTTTATGGAAATAAGCTAACAATGGAATTTTTTTCTTAAAATTGTGCATGGAAAATTACTGCAGAATTGAAATGTAATTTAACGTAATCATAAAAAGCCTGTAAATTTTTCTAAAATTTTAAGTTTTTTTGTTTTAAATTTTCACATTTAGGAAGATTTAATGGTAGGTTAAAGATTAGCAATGAATTCAATGGATTGTTTTGTTGTTATGAAATAGAAGTAACAATTTTACAATACATGCAGGTTTTGATAAATTTATGTAAAATGCAGAACATTTGTAGCACAGAAGTCATTTCATATCTCTAAAATTGTACTCAGTGATGTGAATCAATTTCATCATTATTGATTTTTTTAAAATCTGTATTTCATACGTCAATAGTGTTAATGGTGAAAATGGGTTAATTGTAGAACTATGTGCCCTTCATGATGTACATAAGTCCTACATTGTATATGTGAAATATTGACTTAAATTTCTTTCCCAGAAAATTCAACAAAATCATGTGTATCATGAAGAACCTATTGATTTTCATTGTAAACTTAATTCTTTTGAGTTAATTATAGTTTTCAAAGTAATTAGACTTGTATTTATAGCTGAAATACTCATCATTATACCTTCTACTCTTTTTGTTATTTTAATTTTTTTAGCAGGTGGTTGTCATTCAATGTTTTTTTTAGCCAACTAACATCAGTATATAGTTCACTAGCACAAAATTATCATTCACATCACATTATACAACTAATTTATGTTTCTTGCATATAGTTTTATCTGCATTTGCTCTTGGCATTACATGGTTTTTAGCACAACTGGTCAGAGCCCTGAAGAGCCTAAGCATTAGTAAGGTGACTGTTGTCTAGAGTTTAACTGTCTGTCTGTTGGTAATTAAAATTTTTTCAAAATTCTACTCTTTCAGTTTTGTGCCTTATCAATAATGCTTTGAAGATGAGTAGACATTTTTAAAATACATGTACATATATGTGGTTCTCTTTTTAAGATTTTGATTTAGATAAAGAAGTAGCTATTGCAAAGTTTACTTTAAGTAAGATATATTAATATTATTGGAATTTATTTAAATCTTTACTACTATGTTTATTGACTGAATTAGATAAAACTTGGTACACATGTAAACTGAACCAAATCTTACTCATTGATGTTACCATTGTTGCTAAGTTCCAAGTCCAGATGCTGTTTTTAACAACAATCAGTAGAGCTACAGTCTTATCAGAGACCTTCTGTTTTAAAGATGTTTTGCTGTTACTTAATATTTCAAAGATTTTTTTCTTTAATCAAAGGATCTTATTGAATCTCATTTTTTTTGTTATTTTTTTTTATATTGAATCTCCCTTGAAAGTTAGGAACTTGTTATTTGTGACTGAAAGGTATAGTCAAATGCTCAGAGTTTTTATTGTAGAACTATTTCTTAACTTTATGGTAGAATATCAAATAATAAGGAATGCATTTATTAATAACCCAGTTATACTTGTATAGTTTTGGTTGGAAATGTTTACTTTTTTAATAAATCACAAAAAAAACTTTGCAGTATCTTACCGATACTAATTCAGGCTGTACTCATACAATTTTAGTAAATTTTGAACTCATACCTTAAATACTCAACAATTATTTTAAATTAATTTTTGGATCTATTTCCAGATACAGCCTTCTGAACACAAATTTCTGATAAAAGGGAAAAAATATAGTGATTATAAGGTTGATGCTGGGAAAGTTCTTTTCTGTTTGTTTTATACTGATATCTTTTACGAAATGTTAAGATTTTAAAGAATAATGGCATAATGATATCCTGTCTTAGTATTAGAACATGACGTTTGTTTACTTGTTTTATTATTTTGGTGCAATCAATCAATTGAAATCCAGGATTTTATTTTGATCAGTTGTTTTTAGACAGTTGTTTCTTATTAATTTAACAGCTGTGGATATATGGAATCCTCTCCTTTATTTTATCTTTTTTTTAATCAATTCTCTATTTACAACCCTTGCTTTATAAGTGTGATACTATTTGTAAGAAAAAAAATTGTTTGAAAAATTCTTGCATGACATGGCATTTTTTATTAAGCCGGATCATCTTTTTTTTTCAAACTCAAAGGCATTAATTAGAAATATGCTCACTGGAATGTAGAACTTGTTATTAGTTTCCACTACCGCCCATTTTTGCTTTTTTTTTGTAAATTCTAAATATTTGTTAAAATGAATTTCATTATTACCAGGTACTTTTCATTCATAAAACCCATTCACCCTGTTTCATATGACATATTGCCTTGTTCAATAAGGAACTGAATCAGTTTCTATTACTTCTCCAATCATGACATAAATTCAGGTACTGTTTTTTTTTTCAAAGTCTAGTCCAGGTATTCCATTGATCCTGTACATTTATACTCTGATAGTTGGTAGAATTATTACAGTGTCTTTCATTTGCATCCTTTTTCCTGCAACATTATTTTAGCACTCTTTTATTACTAATTTTTTCCACATCATCTAACCTGTATACATGTTATTGTACATATAAATTATGCATTTGTATTTCATGTTCATAGTATTTTTTGTTCCCTAATGTTCAATTTAACTGCGTTTTCTCATCTGTGAAGAGGACGCTTTCCAAATGTCTACAAGTGGCATTATTTGTGTGCATTACTGTCATTTGTAAAAAAATTTGCGATGTAGAATATACCCATTAATTACGGGTTGAGATTATCAATTTTATGTGTACATGTTCAGAAGTATAAGGTTTAGACTACAAAAGACCATAATTATATATATATGCTGAAATTACAAGATCTTTTATCAGACATCATAATTTTGCTGGAAAAAAGTATAAAGGGCAGATAACCATACATGTGTGAATTTTTTTCAAATCATTCAATTAAGAAGAATGACTGCTCTTTGCAATGCAATTGATCAAAAATGCAATTCTCATTGTGAAAGACCAGGGTACATGTAATAGTATTTAAAGAGGGAGTACCTTACATGTATTATAAATTCCTCAAAGATTATATCTAATATTAACTCAAAGCTACAGTTTACAATATGTATACAAACCAGGGATTTAAGTTGTATGCGATGTTATTATGCTCATCAAGGACTGTAGAATAGAGAAGTTTAGAATATGGTATATTAAAATAGAGTAGATATTAATATACTATGGTTATACTCAGAAATGTAATCACTTTGTATACAAGTGTACCCTGCCTACAATTACATTTGTAGTATCTTAAATCTCTCTATTAAAAGCCTTTTTACTTGCATGTAAGGAATATTCAACACTTAAATGAATGTGACAGAACTGTTTTTTTCAATTTCATCACATTTTAGGGTAGAAGTTGAAAATATGTACATGTATGGTCGTGGTGCATGAAATAGCCATTTTTTAAGAACACTTTGATTGATAATTATCACCTTAGATACAAATCCATTACAGATTCCTGTTGTGTATAGGTTAGATTTTGTAAATCTAACTGCGTGTATAAACACCAATTGATGATGATCAAGGCCTGTTACGGAGAGTGTAAATGTTTCACTTCTTAGGAGGGTGTTTTCTGTTAGAGCTCCTATACTTTTAGTAGTGTTATGGTAGATCCATATGTTATGTTTTTTATACATGTTATAGAAAAAAATCTTTTTTCAAATTCCCTAATTCTAGTTTAGAGAGTATAATATATATTAACCCAAATCTTGCACCATTTGTTATATCCAGTTCAGACATTATACTTGGTGTATATGCTGTTTCTCTCCTCCCCCTCTTGAGTGCACCACCAAGTGTAGGTGTGCAGCCCCAGGGCCTGGCTCTTTTAGAGATGTTTGTTAATACTACATGAATTTAAAGAAGAGCTGTTTTTTATTCACTATACATAGTTTTTAGAACAGCTTGTCTATTCACAGTTGCACTGGAAAATTCCATATTTCCTTGTTGTTCCGGAGAAAAGTGTGGATTTGGGGTTGTAAGCCACATTTTATAAGGCAAAATCTGTGATCGTTTGATTCCAATTTAGTGTTTTTGTACATAACTTGTTGAAATACATGAGGAATGCATATCCAACTGATATCTGTGTTTGTTCTCATTTCAAAGTGTAAAAGAGTGGAAAATTTATAATTGGGATCATGCTTACAAATACAGGGAAATTTGCTTATAGTGAAGTGCCAGAGTCAAAAAATTTTGATTTGTTACATATAAAATAAAAACTCCTTTCCTATATAGGTGAATTGAAAATCAGTCTATTCACTATAAGCATGTTTTACTGTGTAAAAATTGATAAGAGAGAAGCAGTGTAAATGCTATTCAACAGCAGATGAGAATACTTGTAAAAAAAAAAGTTCCATGAGCCACATTGTTCACTTAAGTCACTGCCCCTGCTACTATTTATGTAAAACTGTGATCCAAGACTGCAAGATGTGTTTCTCAAAATCTGATTCCCTCATATGGCAACTGAGGTTTGTTGAAGTTTCTAAATGCAAGTCAAATTCCAAGGTCAAGAGAACAATGTTTGTATCCAAAGAAAGCATTTATTACAAGGAATACACCTAGCTGTGAAATATAACAAGTTTTTTTTTTTCAAAAGTACATATCACACCTAAGGGCCAAAATTGATAATGCCAAAGAAATATCTTGTCACAAGGAATAGACGGGGAATATGGAAGCTCCAGCAATAACCTTTTGAAAAGTTAAGGCCAAGGACAAACTCAAAGGTCAGGGTCAAAGTGTTGGTTTCCAAGGAAAGGCCATGTCACAAGAAATTAAGACTGAAATAGGAAAGCTCCAGGACCAAAAGCTCTACGTCCAAGAATTTTCAATCAAGGGGGCATATGGAATTTAAAACTTCATTACTTTAGGAAAACGTTGTTTCGACATCTAAATGACTAATTACACAAATCAAAGGAATTTTTCCTATAAATTTTCAAGTAGGAACTTTGATCACGTATTATATCCATATATTACCCCGAGGAGAAATTATTTAATAATTCCTTGAATCACTACGCGAAGATACTTCCACATAATTTTCTTATTTCCTTGCCCAGTGGTTCCTTTAAAGGATGCCACAAAAACCACTGATTCTTGAAGGGGTCTTCTCCCTACATTTGAACAAACTTGAAAAGGCAAGGATACTATAAGACAAGTTTGCATGGCCTTTGTCAAACCAAAGAAAAAAAAAACAATAGAAGTTATTATTTAAGAGAGTGACAACTAATAGTTTACTTCATTTTGTACAGTATATACTGGCAAAACTATTGGATGTGAGAACAGTGGCCGTTTCCTCCAGTTCTATCGGTCCTGTGATTACAAAAAAACAAGATGTGTTTGTAAAACACCGATACCCCTGTATGGCAACTTATAGCGAGGGATAAACTTATCAAATGCAAATCAAAGATGTTGGTACCCAAAGTAATGTCTTCTCACAAGAAATACACTTGAGAATTATTAAATCCCATAGCACAACCTGTTCTAAAGTTATGGCTGAAGTTATGGTTGAAAATTTTTCAAAAGTAGGTCAAACTCTAAGGTCAAAAGGGAAAAAGTTTTTGTTTCTATAGGTCTTGTCACAAGGATAACATAATATGTGATAACGAAAGCCATAGCCCTAGCCTAACAGTTGAAAGGATATGGCCAAGGTTAACGTTTTTTATATACTACTAGGTCACACTCCAAGGTCAAAGTCGTTGGTTTCTAAAGGAAGGTCTTGTCACAATGATGACATATGTGAAGTATGAAAGCCCTAGCCTAGCCGCCCTAACCGTTTAAAAGTTATAACCAAGGCAAGTTAGTCGAACTACAAGGTCAGGGTGGTATATAAAGGAAGGTCTTGTAATAAGGATTACATGTGTGAAGTATGAAAGAACTAGCCCAAACAGTTCAAAAGTTATGGCCAAAGTTAAAGTTGGTTAAAATTTTGCAAAACTGGTTCAGAATCCAAAGTCAAAAGGTTTAAATTTGATGGTACACAAAGAAAGGTCTTGTCACAAGGAATACACATGTGAAATATGAAAACCATAGTCTAAACCAATCACAATTTTAAGGTATGGCAAAGGGTAAATTTTTTTTCGGACAGACAGACGGACGGCCAGGGCAAAAACTATATACCCATGAATCTGCGATTTCATATATGACAACCGCGCATTCAGAGAGGAGGAAGGATGAATGAAGGAAGGAAAGATAAATAAAAGATTTCATTAGATAGAAAAAGGAAGAAATTTTGAGTTTAAAGGTGCTTGGACACTGATTTGAAGTTAATATTTTCTCTATAATATTACGACTTATATATTTTTTAATAGCATTTCACACAAAAATTAATTGAAAATCTTATTTCATTTAAAACTTATTAAAACTTTAAATTTTTTGGCGGGTTTGATTGACACATCCTCGCACTTTCACAAATTTTAACTTTAATCTGTGTCCAAGTACCTTTTAAATATTTCTACAGTCACTGTAGCAAAAGGAATATGGGTAACATTGCTGACCAGAGTACTTTGGTGATCAATACTTTATACTGTATATTAATTAATATGTCCCTCCCTACAGGCACTTAGCAACAGGGGGTGGGTGTCCCCCCACTTTTTCTCCCAACATTACTTTTACTATTGGAAATGTTCAGTTAAAGGCTGGTTGCCCCCCCCCCCCCCCCCCCTTGCCCACTTTATACTACAGGAAAATGATCTAAGGGACATGTAGTGGTGAATACCTCTATACATGTACTCCAATATATATTACTTTGAAAGCTTAATGTGGCCCCATCGTGAAATAAAAAAAAAATGAACCTGCATTACATGAGGATGCCTCTGTATCAATTCTTTGAATAATTTCCTATACTTATCTACTAGTATTCCAATATATAACTTTTATTCCCTGTTGTTGTCCCACCCTACCCCGGGGGGTCATGATTTTAGCCATCTTAAATTTACACTACCTCAAGATGCTTCCGTATTAATTTTTTTTTAAAAATCATGAAATAGAATTTCCTTCATTCAAGATGATTTTTGGCAAGCATAGTTAAATATTGGCCCAACTGGTGAAAGATCTGGAGAAGATGAACTTGTGAAAAGTACAATGACATCGATGGTAGACAAAGGCAAAGATTTCATTAGAAAAGCTCACTTGAACCTACAACTCAGGTAAGCGAAAAACTGATGTCGACACTATCTTGGAATAAAACGAAATGGAGAATGATAAGTGAAGGAGAAAAAAATATTCAACAAGGAAACTACTTCAAGATTTTTAAAATGATAGAATAAATACTGAAGTAAAAAAAATGATAAAATAGATATAGAATAAAATAGAAGTACACTGTATTACATGTTTTAAAATATTAGACAATTCTCTTTGCGACCTTCAACTTCTGAATAGTTGCCATGTATGTACCTATGCTAAAATTTACAAAAAACCAGTGAATGACCTTTCACCTTATTAAATTCAGTTGTGTATTTTGCTACAATGTTTGTTTTTTTTCTTTGTTTTTCATTTTATCTGCAAATTTGACTTGTATTTAATGAATTCACAGACAAAAGGGGACACATGTAGCTAAGCCTATGTGTTTGCAACTGATAGTCTAATGTTGGTAGTTTAAAAAAAAAAATAATGAACTTAGGTTATCAAAGATTTCAGAGATCACTTAGCTCAAAGAATGTTATCTTTAAACAAGGCAGTCCCCAACAAAAAATAATCATATTCTATTCGTGTGAATCTTCAGATGCAACTTTGGTCCAGCTAAGGCTAACAGTTGCTTTGGACTGCCCCTTGTGGTCACTCATTCAGAGAATGGTTAGAGCGTCTGCTCTAGAATCGCAAAGTACGGAGTTGATCCTTACGTCACGAGTTCGAATCCCACTGTGGGACGTGGAGAACGGCCCTTCGGGTGAGACCGTATAAACCGAGGTCTCGTGTCGCAGTAGGTGCTGGCACGAAAAAGATCTCTCCCTGCTCAATGGCCCTAAGTGCCGAGTATAGGTCAAAAATTGCAGCTCTCCACTGGCGAGTAGTGGCGTCTACATATGAGTGAAAAATTTCTCGAGAGGGACGTTGAACAATAAACAATCAATCATTCAGAAAATGTAGGTCAGGTCTACCAAACAAAGCATGTGCATCCCTTGACAAATTTTTTGTAGATATGCCTTCTAGTTGGGAAATGAACCTGCTCAGAAATCTTAATCTGCTCAATCATCCCGAAAGCGTTCTTCACATCCAGCTTTCGATGTTAAGTCTGGTCGCATGCTCCAGAAACCTTTAACTTGGTCACTCATCCAGAAATAGGTCAAAAGCAGTATCCAAAGCAAGGCTTGCCCTAGAGACACCATCCATCAAAGTATGGTCAGGTTGGGCTTGAATGAACCTGAGCACTGCAAAAGCTTCTAAACTTTAAACTAGTCACTTATCCATAAAATAAAAGTCAAATCCATAATCCAGCTTATGGCTATATTTGGATAAAATTTTGCAAAAGAATCTGAGGTCAAGAGGTAAAATTCAATGGTATCCAAAGAAAGGTCTTAGCTAGCACAAGGAAAACACATGTGAAATATGAAAGCCATAGTCTCAACTACTCAAAAGCAATGGACAAGGTTGAAGTTTTGCGGACAAACAGATTTACAGACAGCTAGACAGATGGACGGACAGGGCAAAAACTATATACCAACGAATCTTCGATTGCGGGGTCATAAAAAGTGAAATCATAACATTTTGTTGTTAGGCTACCATTTATGCCTTTTCTGATAAAATATCCAAATATGAAACAAATACAGTATATCAGACTCTGTGGTATTTTTTTTTTACTTCAAGTCCACTTTGAACCGACACAGAAATCTAATGTCGAGTTAAAGGCCACAGCAGCAAAGTGTTCTCTGCAATACAAAAATTGGTCAGCTAAAAATGAGACTCAATTAGTGCCCATGACAATTCCGATAGATTGTTGAAAACCTTAATCTCGAAAAACTGCATAGATATTTTCAATAAGGAACTCCAGCATCTTTCAAATTACATATGAAAAAAGAACACCGCAATTGAGGGCTTTCTTTTAGTGCAGACTGGTGTTTCCTTGGGGTCTAATTAGCCCTACAATAAGCCACTTTATCCATTATGAAGAAATACGTGTGTATTTATTTAACAGCCAGCGTTCTTGAAAAAGGTTTCATTTAAACGAGATTTGTTTTTATCAATTCCAATGCATGCATATGATTAATGATTAATATCGTTATTGTTTTTTTTCTTTGATCTATAAAACAACTCGAAAAAAAAAGGAAAATAGAATGTGCTCAGTTTGTAAACTTGGTGGAAAACTATGAAGGATTAAGGCTTTTTTCCCGACTAAGGGATGTGAGAGTGATGGTATGGATGGGGGTTAGGGGTTCCATCTAAACTCAAAACAAGAGGCTGATGAGCCACTACCCTATCTCTTTCTTCTCAACAAATTCAGCCCGTATTGCACAAATGCCCGAACCTACCTTAAATGGGTTATGAAAATCTGGAATCTACCGGATTTTCAGTAACGACCTTGATGTGCTTAAAAAACGATAGTGCCAGCTATAGTTAATTAATTCTCATTTTTCAAGTGGCGGCCGCCAGATTAGTCTCTATAATGCCTGCCATTGGCTGCTGGAATTAAATATTTTGGTTAACCGTACACTGTCTAGTTCTTAATTTACTTCAACACAATTAAGCATTCGTTTAATTATCCCCCCATCCCTGCTTGAAAAGTGAGAGAATATAAAGTGATCATAATGTAACCGTCCGTCCTTACATCTGTCCGTTCGTTACGCTTTGAGGCCCCATCTCTGATCTGCAACACCTCTTATACCACTGAAGTCGCCCGGGCCGCGTGGATCAGTGGTAAGAGCGTTTGGTCTAGAGTCGCGAAGTAAGGAGTTAATCCTTACGTCGCGGGTTCGAATCCCACTGTAGGACGTAGAGACCGGTCCTTCGGATGAGACCCTATAAACCAAGGTCCCCGTGTCGCAGTAGGTACGAAAAAGATCCCCCTGCTCAATGGCCCTAAGTGCCGAATATAGGACAAAATTTCCAACGGCAAGTGGCGGCCTCTCCATATGAGTGAAAATTTCTTGAGAGGGACCAATCTTACACTGAATAAAATTTAACGAGACTCTCACAGATTCTTTGTTACATGGTTACATTGTGCACCTTCTATTATACGTTTAAATCAGATCTTTCGTGTTTTCCACAGGAAAACATTGACACAGTCATTTTTAAAATAATATTGAAGCATCTCCTCCTATACCATTGAATACAATATAATGATTCTTTCATATATTCTTCATCATTATGATGCCAAATTGTGTATCTCCTATTTTATTTTTGATCTGACACTTATTTCCGGTCTCACAGAGCAAAACATGGACTTTGTCATTAAAATCGCATGAAGGCGGGGGTATCATTTATTAGTGAACTAACTGCTCTCAGTACCTCTAGTTTCTACCAGAATCAATGTAAAATATTATAAGTCCTGAATTCATCATCTAATTTTTATGCCGTTGTAAGAAAACTATTTACTTTGAACGCTTTCTATAAAAAAATCATTGACTTTTCCCTTCCAATGACGAGGCTTATAGTTCAGACATAGACATAGAGACTCAAAGAGTAGTAGTTGGTAAAAAAATGTAATTAATTGCTTTAGCATAACTAGTTGTGGTTAAATCTGGAGTTTCATGTCTTATTAAAAAGGATTATATACATGTACATGTTTATATTTACTAATCTACACTTTCTGCTTACAATGGGAACTTATTTTGTGCAACTTTAAAGCAAAAACTTTAACAAGATATCAAAAATCTAAATGTTGACTTAAGTCTGTTCTCAGTTTAGGCCAAGAATCAAACCCAGGACCCCTCATCACTAGCTCTATTGACTGAGCTACAAATAGTTTTTAGCTCTACTTGTCACATCGTCGGAAACCCACGGGTGATCTCGTCTTTACTTATCAGTAAGTAAAGACGAGATCACCCGTGGGTTTCCGAAAGTGTACTTGTCAGAGACCAGAAGAGCTTAAGCTATAGTACATGTAATTCGTCCGTCCGTCCGTCTGTCTAGCTGTCCGTCCGTCTGTCTGTCTATAAACATTTTTTTCAAAATGCTACTCCTCCTACAGTTTTGGTCTGATTTAAATATAACTTGGCACACAAGTAGACTACACTATGATACATAATTCGGTTTATCGGTTTTTGATTTTGATGAACGGTGTCGCCGTGGTTTTTAAAAATAGACATTTCTATGAAATACTTTGAAAATGCTACTCCTCCTATAGATTTAGTCTGATTTCATTAGAACTTGGCACACAAGTAGACTACACTATTAAAGAAACATAATTCTATGTATTGGTTTTTAATGTCAGTGAAGGATGTTGCCATGGTTACTAAAAATAGAGATTTCTGTGAAATAATTTTGAATTGCTACTCCTCCTACAGATTTGGTTTGATTTCAATATAACTTGGCACACAAATAGACTACAATAAGATACATAATTCTGTGCATTAGTTTTTGATTTCGATGAACGGTGTTGCCGTGGTTACTAAAAATAAAAATTTACGTAAAATACTTTTGAAATGCTTCTCCTCCTACAGATTTGGTCTGATTTCAATATAACTTGGCACACAAGTAAACTACACTAAGATACATAATTTTTGTGTATTTGATTTTTATGAACAATGATGCCATGGAAACTAAAATTGAAAATTCTGTAAAATTTTATTAAATCCTACAGTTGTAGTCTTATCGCAATCTTGCTACAAAAAGAGAGTTAATCAAGGATCATTATTCTATTTATTGCTTTTGTAAAGTTTTAAGTCCCAACTGCTACTTTTCTCTTTCTTTATTATAAGTACAAACCAGTAGAGCTACAGTCTCGACAGAGACATCTGGTTGGTTAATGTAACTTTAAAGTGTGAACAAGAGCAGTGAAGAATTAACAACATTGACCTAATTAAAATTTTATTGCATATACAACAACATATGTACAACCCTTTAAATATACTCTATCAGATAAAAAAAAGAGTTTAATTGTTCCCCCTCAACAAAACAGAACTTCCCACCAGAATTGAAATCAAGATGGCATGTCTGTAATTTCTGAACACTAGACTTTTAAGATTGTTTCTTTGAACTTTGAATGCATTCTCAGATGGTTTAGTTTCAATAATGATCGAAGAAAAAAGTAGTCATTAGTTGGATATCACAAGAACCTCAATGAGTAGATAACTTCGGACACTCAGCTCCAAGGAAGTTACGAGGTTGGACATATCCATCTTGTTTGTCCCTAAAAGAGAAATATAATGAATTAACAAAAACTTCAAATCAATAGAATAGTTATTTAGATGCTTTATAGCTGTACAGAGTATGTATAGCAAAGTCTACTATGAAATTACATAAGTTTCTTGGAAATTTCGACATTAATGCTAGGGATGTGCAATTTTATCGGTATACCGGTATATCGCGATATTTTGTTGAGTGATACGTATCGTAATACGGAGACCTAAATACCGGTTTTTAGGTACATATTATAAAGTCCAGAAATTATTCATTTATTTGTTCAATCTTTCAAATTACAATTGCAGAAAGTATAAAAAATGTTATAAAAATTTAAAAGAACGGCATCTTACCGTCCAAACATAATTGATTTTATATACATGTACATAAAGATTTCAAGAACGTAAAATTTTGTTTTTCTAGCATATTTTTTAGAAAAATAATGACATTTCATATAAAATCATTGTAAAAACTGCTTTTAAAAATATCATGATATTATCGTGATATTGCGGGAAAAAATCGTGATATATCGCGATACAAAATTTCTGGCGATACCCATCCCTAATTAATGCAAAGTGTGATGGAAGGACATATGGAGGGACCAAAGATGGTTATGAAAAACACTGTCTGCCCCAGTCACTACAGAGTAAAGCAAATGATATTCGTAACTGTTCTGTCATTATGTGTATGTCATAATAATTCCTTATATAGCAATATGAGAAAGTATTGAGTTTTAAAACCATGAATTTTAAGACATTTCTTATTAACTGATTTAATAAAAATAATAGAACAAATATAGCCTTTTGATTTGGTTCAATCCTTAGATATATTTTATTTTGTTTGTGTTTAACATACCTCTCAAGAAATTTTCACTCATAAGGAGATGCAAGCACTTGCCTGTGGAGAACTGCAAATTTTGTCCTATGCTCGGGACTTACGGCCATTGAGCAGGGAGGGATCTTTTACCTGCAAGCATTTACTGCTACACGAGACCTCGGTTTAAACAGTCTCACCCAAAGGATGGTCTCCTGTACAACAGTGTGATTTGAACCCTTAACATAATGATCAACTCCTTACGCCGCAATTCTAAAGCAGAAACTTTAACCACAGCACCACTCAGGCGATCCCTAAGAGAACTTACTGAGCAAGCAAATTGACCTCGCACTTTGTGTTTGGTGGAAATGCTTTCTCTAAGGTCTATATATCTAGGTACTGAGCTCATCAAAAGACTATACATGTATTTGTAAAATATTCAATCCATATACTTATCCCTGGAATATATAACCCCACATGCATGATTCATAAATAATACTTACACATGATATTTGAGGTAATTACAGACTTCATTAATTTGTTGTTGTGTAATTTCTCCATCAATCTGTGCTAGGTAGGTGTAGAGATCCTTAAATAATGGGAAGGGGATTCTAGAGGGACCACCCTCGGGATCTGCTGTTAAAATCTCACAGATTGTCTTCATGGCATCTGTAATGTTCTGAAAATAAAGGAAAAAGATTTAAACATTCTTCTAGGAATAATGTAATTAATCATAATAAGCTTGCTATGAACCCTGTCAGACTGGAGAAATCTGCACTGATGTATGCATAATTGTTGTTATTTTTGACATTTTAAAATCTTAGTAATATATAAACAATATGTATTTAAATTTCAGCCATTATACTTATCCTTATACTTATTCTTATCCTTATATTACCTAATCCAAGAATAACACATCACGACTGGTTTTATAACATAAATGAATTAACAAAATATTCTTCAATTTATATGAAATGCCAATCATCAGTAAAAGAAAAAAAAATGTTCATAAATCGGATTTACCACAACTCAGGTAAATAGACCTTCAAGTAAGGGGCTAGCTAGGCCACATCCTTAATTGCATATCTTGAAATTTTTGATACATCACAAAAAATGTAAGTGAAAGTAAACATAATTCCTAAACCAACTATGTCACTTAGACAACATTCTTACCTCTCCTAGTGCTGATGCACAGAGGGCAAAAAATTTATTCCATTCAACCTCTCCTCCAAAACTTCCTATCCTGACCAGGTCGTCAAACTGTTCTTTTGGGAGAGCTAAATCAGCCCACTTCTCCTCAATTAAGCTTAATGATACTGTCTTCTTTGGACCAAGCTGCAGATATCAACAAAATTAGGGTTAAATTTGATACCAAAACCAGAAAACTTACCTTGTACAATGTACTGGTAGTTTATTTGTACAATAATATGATTGAAAATTTTGTCAACTTCAAAGAAAATTGGTTAGCTTTTAATATAATGTGAATATACATTGTTTCATGAGTTGTTTTTTTTATTTCAGAAAGTTTTTTTTTATCTTTGGAATTTATAACATCGTTCATAAGTACATTAACAAGATAATGAGTTGAAGTTCGTAATTAACACCTTTGGGGATGTCATTCTGTGATTGTTAGTTTTCAAACATTCATTTCATCTAATGAAATTGTGTCCTCTTAATACCTTATATCGCGACTACCAATGTGTACCTCGGAGTTATCTAACTTACTACCGCTCTTTTGCGTGGGAGTCAAAAAAGTCTAAATTTCTGGGGGCAAATGACATTGTTTACAGTAGTGACAATCGAATGATTCGAACAATTTAATGCCGAAATCACAATGTTTTGCCAGATATTGCACTCCAAATAGTAGATTGTCAAATAAGGAAAGTTTAAAATATTTTATCTGCTTAAAAATGTGACGATTTTCAATGAAAATTTAACGAGAAGAGTTTGCTTGATTTAAAGTGTTGTTAAAAATATGACAATTTAGGATTGGCTCCTCTCAAAAATATATTAGACTGGTTCAGCGATTGTTTAGCGAGGTATTCCACCAGGATTTTTTACTTATCTGTCCTTATGAATGCTACAATGATCGATCTTGCTTTGTATTGAATAGCACATTGCCCCCACCCAACAGACGATTCCTACCTCCTACGCGAAAGAGTTCCGCTAAGTTAAGTAATCGCGATATCAAGTATTGATTCCAAGAATGTTTCAGGACATTAGTTATACACAAGCATTTCAGTGAAAACAATCTGTGAACATTCGCAAATTCTGTCTGTGATCAGTTTTCGAAGAAAAAACATTTCATATGTGGTAAATGAATACAAATGGCCAACCTTGGAGTCTACGAAAAAATGTTCCACCTATATAATCAAATTGGAATTAAAGCATGATTAGGAGGGATGGAATAATGGAAAGGAGTAATTTATTTGCTAGTCAGTAAACGCATTAATTTGTTGTGCTCAAGATTAACTTTACATTAATCATCAATTTAATGTCTGAATTATAAGGCCAAACATATTAAAATGATACAATACATGTTTCGGAATCTGACAGATGCAATTGAAATTTCATGGAATAAGCTCAGAAATTAATAATTAAGAACAATATTAATACATGGATATCAAGAATATTGAGGAAAATGAAATCATAACTACATGTAGATGTATATTTAACTTTGTATATATATTTTCCTTCTGAACTATTCCATACCTGCTTATTTAGCACCCTCAAAAGACCTGGGGTAAGACCTGTATCTGTTTTCTGTGTGGCCACTGGCATTTCAAGTCTCTCTTTCACAGGGGGTGTCTCTCCTTTTGCCATGTCTTTGAAATAGCTGTGAAATATATAAAATATCTCTTCATTCTTAATGTTAATTTCAAATTGGTATCCATATACACACTTTTTGATTCTGAAATAACTTACGCAGCAGACCAGGCCAAGACATCCTTTGGTTGAGTGCGGATTGCAGCTTTTGTGAACTGTTTCAGAATATCAGGTAATGACGGTGGGATGTTAATTTGCTGTGAGCAGTAGTAGGGCTCGTCTGGATTGGTAGGCATTATTAAGTCTAAAATTATGATATCAATGGTAAATGTATGATTATATACTTTCAGACAGTTTAAAATACATCCTATCTAGTCTGGTATCCAAATTTACTGATGCACCCTTAATGGGTAAGAGAAAGTCAAGAGATACAATTTAAGTAATAATAAGCATGATAAGGACACAAGCTTAATTGTCAATCTGTATCATGATATAATCACTTATCAATTCATTTAAAATTTATTCATTTTCGTTCTTCAATCAAAATGAAGCAAATTAATCCTTTGTGCTTCATTCAAAGAATGTTTTGGATACATCAAATAAACTTTGATTTTGTAACGAGGGGTGCATTCAAGAAAACAAGTAAGATGACAAACTTGTAGCAAAATTAAATCAAGCAATTTCTTAGCCAAATCAACATTCAGCAAAAGAGAAATGACATTGGTGTAAACAGCAACAAAAATCTTCAGATTCAAGCACTGTTCAATGCGATTTTCTAACTTTCTGCCACTCTACATAATTATAAATAAACGAAAAAATCCATTTACGGATCAATATATCATGAAAATCAAAACATTAAAGTTTAAATACTCACTTTATGTTTGATAAGGGAAAATCACTGCTTCAGTCAATTTTTTTCAAAAATACAGTTGCAACCGGAAGTAGGTTATGTTGTTGATAGCAACGACATGCGCATGGTAAATCTTCGTCATTAAAGCGCTTAAAAGTGAGGATCACGTGACTTTTTGTTGGTCAACACCGCGCTGTGGTCGTCTGCTGAGTCGGAAAAAAATTGAAAAGAAAGAACCAATTTACAGACTTGAAGAAGTAATACACAAGAAGGCGTAAGTGTTTACAAGGTATAAACAGTTCTTCTGTCCAATGCTTTATAATGCATATTAGAATAGGAGGGAAAAAGTGACTCGGCTTTAGATAATGTAAAGGGGGGGGGGGGGGTCCATACCCCAAGTGCCTGTGATCCAGCATCTCTTCAACTCTTGATTTGATATTGGAGATTGAGCTATAAACAGGGACCTATAGTAGTATATAAACAAGCAATGGTAAGAAAGCCATGTGCATTTACAAAAAAAATGTGTTGAAGAGTAATGTAAATGCACTCTATAAACAAACTTAAAATGTGCATCATTTTGATAAACAATTAAATTAAATGCTAATGAATTTTATGAAAAACTGGAAAAAAAATAAAAAGCTAGCTAACCTAACAAATTATAGACATGAAAAAGGTGCAAAGAATTCACCTTTTGTACATTTTATGCCACTCTCACATACTTCATCTGAACATGTCACAATGGGTGCAGGTACAAGACAGTCATTCACTATAATATGTTGTTTTTTTTTGTTGATTGGAAAGGTGGCAATTTTCATAATAAATTTCAAAGCATACATGGTAATTTTTTTTCTAGATATAAAGCATACATCTACCAACTTATGTGAATTCTTGGAAATGCAGTTGACCAGGGGCATCTTTTGAATTTGTACATGCAATTTTATTGTGCTATTAAGAACAGGAATGTGTTAAGCAGTGCTAAAAAAATCAATTGTAATTGTTGATGTTTGTGTACCTAATGTTTCAAAAAATATTAAATTTCAGACACTCTTTGAAATGGCAACTACACAGTGCCAAAGAGAGAAAACTAAAGATGTAAGATTTTCACTAAATGGCATAGATTATGTATAATGCATGCAGCAGTGTAAATTTTTCTGTTTTTACTCATAGATATTTTGTGTTGATCTTGAAAGAACAGACGAATCGTCATGCATTCAAGGGAAATAATTGCTTTAAAATCTTAGAAATTATAATATAAGTATAATTGATCATGTTGATTATGTGAACTGTTTAAAATGGCTTAATTTGAAATACCATGTTTTCTATCAGTTGTGGTTGTCTAGAAAGTTTTATATTAGGTTTAAGATTACTTTATTTTAAATTTAAATTACAATTTTTAGCATATGCTTTAATGACATTTTAATCATTATTATTTCAACAAAATTGTTTACACTTGTTCACATGTATTAATATGTAACCATGATTTATTTTGATTTTAGTTGACAGGGATTTTTCCAAATGAGACTGTGACAGAACAGAAGTCCATACTGTTTGTGAAGAAACTGTTGGCTGTTGCAGTTTCAAACATTGCTTACCTTAGGGCCTTGTTTCCAGAGCATGCATTTGGAGATCGTTCAATTGAAGGTACAGATTTATTCTTGACAAGATTTGGTAAAACGCTGTACAGATTTTAGTTTAAGATGGATATTTATGGTTAGGTGCCATCATTTGAAAGGATTTCTTGAGCACTGGCTCTTCCATCAATGAAAGAAACATAAGTGTTTAAACAATAATACAAAATTTAACATACTTAATTCTTATATAATTATATATATATATATATACTGTAGAAGTACTTTTTCCGCGTGGTATTAATTTACACTATGTACGCGGTCACAAATTTTCCGCGGACATTTGTCCAAGCGTTCTTAATATAAATGTAAGGCATATAGTGACAATCTAGAAAATCCGCGTAATTTTATACCCGCGGATTAAACAGAAATTGAGATTCCGCGGAATTATGACCCCGTGGAAAAAAGTACGTCTACAGTATATGAAAACAAACTTACATGGGTTAAGTGTTTTTTCATTCTAAAATACTATTTCATTCCAATTAGAGTCTAATGACTGCATTTATAATTTCATCCCATAGACCTCCATTTGAAAACTTTGAGAGATGACAGTGCCTGTCCAGGAGTGTGTAAATTCATACAATATATGAAAGGATGCTTTGATGCCTTGGACAAGAAGTATGTAAGTATGGAAATATGGTAGCAGAACACTTTATGTGTATTGCAACCTTGGACAAATTTTAATAAAATTTTTGAATGCATACAATATCAGAAATTAATTCATATGTTCTGCACACAAAAAGAATCTTTAATGTAAATTGAATAGTACTATTTGGAGAATGTTTGTAGATTTTGTTTGTTATATATATATACTTTTAATTTCAGCTCAGAATACTTATCCTAGGGGTATGTACTATTTAATATCACTTATTTTCTGAATTCCTGAAAACTCCCTCTCTTTAAGTATAAAAATGCTATAATATTAGATGTATTCAGTCTCTTAGCTCACAGTGGTGCAATAAATGACAGTTAAATGTAATTATGACCAAGTATTAAGTGATCAATAGCCTGAAAGAATTCAGCTTTCATTTGATGAATTTTGTTGAAATTCAGAAGTACTGGCTTTACTTTGCAACAAAATCTTTAGTTTATAAGGATATACATTGTACCTCACACAGCATTCCAAAACATATGGGTTGTTTTTTTTTTCAAAAGTCTCTTGATGCATTTATTTTGAATAAAAGAAATGTTTCTGAACATGCTGAAAGAAAAAAGTTTGTTATTTGACAATGCATGATCGTTTATAAAAATAAGTATGGTTCTACATTTCAGCTCTACCGTGATCCAGAAAACCCTGAGGTAAGTTGATCATATAAGAAGTCTGTATAATATATACACCTGTATAACATTTCTTTATATTCATTTAAGCATTCTTGATATAATATTACTTAGAAGATTGCTGACTGTCTGCAGAAATATATCTGATTGATCAATCAGATGAAGAAACCTGATATATTAATAACAAAGCTATTTTGTAGAGATGATTTATTTTCTCAGTCATATAATATGAGAACCACATACACTTGGACAGTAATAAATAATTTCTAAAATTTAATTGGTTAGATGTCATCTAATTATTACTAGAGATAAAGGTGCTTGTCTTCCAGAGGTGTACACTGAAATATGACAGCCATGTCACATTTGAACCAATGAAATTGCAAAAATTCAGTTGAAGGATAATATTACATATTGTTTCCTGTGATGTAAGAGGGATATAGTATTCATGGTTGAAAGATTGCTTTAAATTTTCGGGGGGAGTATTAAAATTCATCGTCAGATGATAAGATCAATTATTTGGTGATGCTATGTAACTTTGTCCTCATTGTAACAATATACATGTATTACAACAGTAGTATCAGGGAAAAATTTTTTCAGGAAATCAAGTTTGCATGTTTATTTAATTGTGACCTGTTTTGTAGACCTTGATTGAATCGTACACATTCAAGTTCAGCTATGCAGACGAGACAGGAGTAGATATCTACAGGTAAGGAACCAGGTGAATTTTTTTTTCTGTGCAGGACATACAGATCTGAAAAGTTGAAAAGTCTGAGATGCAAACTTTTGAATATGAATTTTAAAATGAATTCAATTCTATAATTTTTTGATAAACAAGTTTTTGAGACTGTTTTACTTTTTTGGGGGGTGGGGGTGGTGGGGATGGGTAAATAAGGAATGAAATCCACATTAAAGGTAAAAGACAAACTGTAGAAGCTTAACTACTATTCTTATTTGGAATCTGTTTGTGTATACATGTACTGGTAACTCTTTCAAATACACATACAGGTATTTGATAATTTTTAATCAAATATAATGTGCAACAATTTTTATTTAGAAATAACCAAAAGATATCAAGTGCCAACACTGCCAGTGAAATCAAGAAAGCCACAATTCGCCTCCTTCGCACAATTGTTGTTTTAACACAGACTATGAATGCCATTCCAGAGGACACTATGCTGACCATGAAGTTGCTTTATTATGATGATGGTAAGGTTTCTTTGGACATCTGATTTATATTATGTTCCATTTGTTTACTGTTAACCAACTGTTATTTGCAATTTGTCAGTTTTGAAATAAAAGTTGGACAATTAATTTTTGCTACTGAGGAAATATTTCGTACAGAGAAGGAAATATATGGTTTGTTGTGATTAAATATTCTTGACTTAAAGAAGGTCACAATACTCGCAGATATTTCTTACCAGGAATTAAAGTTGATTTACAGTATTACATGGATTGTTATAAAGTAGGGGCTGACAAATTCTGTTGCCTGGCACCCTGGAGTGAATTCTAGAGGGGGGCAAATTATTTTTGATAAACACTAAATCTTGGGCAAGTGACCAATAAGTGGTCAATATTACTATAATAGTGAAAGAACCACAAAAGCATCTAATCATACACAGTATGAAAAAAAATTTAATGGAAACAATGCTGTACAAATCATGGTGTAAGGTCGTGATACAACTTAACATATTTTACGTGCCTACTGGACTTTAAGCAATATTCAAAGCAACAAGGAATATTTCAACCATGCAGTTGTCAGTGGGCAAGTGCTTGAAGAAATCTAAATGTCAGCCCATTAAATACATATCTTTCTTAGCTGATCTGTAATTTATCATTATATAATTTTCTAGTTACCCCTCCAGAATATGAGCCCCCAGGATTTAAGCCATCCACATGCACTGATTTCAAATATGAAGAGGAACCAGTGACCATCAATGTTGGAGATGTTGCAACTGTAAGATTTCTCTTTTTGTAAAAGTTTTAAAGGTTGTTAAAAAGGATGTAGAATCATTGACAAATAGAAAACAATAGAGCACATTCTAATGCACTGAATTTTCTGCCATGTAAAAAAGGTGTAAAAGCAAGTTTCATTCTTAATTTTACTTGTAAATATAATTGAAATACAAATAGTAGTGGCTTAAATATACTTTATTATGCATGTTGCCTATTTTACTAGCCTTTCCACAGGTATGTTTATCTGTTGATATTATATTTTTGCTGATTTTTGTTTATTTTGGAACAAATTTATGTTCATTTCACCTGAGCCAAAGGCTCAATCAAGTGAACTTTTCTGATGGAAATTTGTCTGGCGATTGTTTTAAACATTTCTATATACTTTCATTTTCAACAATAGGTACTTAGAGCTTTGATAAAGCTAATTCAAATTTTATAGTTGAAAGATTGCCAGACACTCTCTTATAATATTTTTTAAAAGTGTGAAAAATAAGCTGGTGTCTTTAAAAAAAAAATCATTTTAAGAATCAAAGAACCATGAAAGACAACTTGTATAGAAGCTGCCATACATAGAGTAGATTCAAATTTGTAGATAATTCAGGCTTTGCGTCAATCAATGTATTATTTATATGTACATTACAATGGTTCAAAATGCATTGCAAGATAGCTGTTAAATCAACAATTTTCATGTGGGTTTCATTTATGGCATGAAGAGATCTATGAATTGATATCCTCCATGAAATAAAAAAATTTCAAATCTTGTTACAACTCAACACTTCTTCAGCCACCAAATCTAATCCCCATGAACCAGTATTGCTAAAACTACTAAAATAAGTCAGTAACTTTGGGTTACCAAAAATCTTTTTTCACCTCTTCATTATTTAGAAAAAAAATGTACAACATGTGAAAGGAATAGAGTGGTCCATGGACCTCACGTTTTGTTCAATTCCCACTGAGAGTGGAACAAGTTTTGTTAATGCAAAATGATAAAGTCTAAGATTATAGACACAATTAAGTTCATACTAACAATTCCTGTTTATTACAATAAGTGCATTGAAATTAAATAAAACTGTTAGTGAAACTTGAAGGGGGAAAAAATGTATATTTATATAAAAATTCACCATATTCACTAAACTGGTTATACGGATATAGCATGACGGATAAAGTTAAGTAAATTTTTACCTTTAATTAATACAGTCCCCACGACTTTGCTATAGTTTATTATTTACCAGTTATTTAAAAAAATATTTATTTCTCTATGCAGATACTTATATAAGTCTAGAATCTTTTATTTCTTTTACAGAATTAAAATGAGGGTGAAGACAAATGAAGCAATGTTTGACATCAAGGAGGAGGAAGCAGCTGAGATGAAGACAGAGGCTGAAGTTCACACTGTATGTAAAGTAGGCTTCAAACAATGTATTGAGCTTGATCTCAGGAAACCATTATTTTCCTCTTTAGATTCTTTTCTAAAAAAATAAATGTTGTGGAAATTGTTAAGGGCTATTCCAGAAAAAAATGTATGGGAGGGTTGGACGGCACTTCATATATTTTTGTATGGGTAATGGGGACTGGAGCAATTAAATTTGCATGGGTGGTTGTCCTCATCCGATATATTTTTAGATGGGTGGTTGCACTTTCCCTCACAAATAATCAACTGCAAAGACTCCCTTCCTTTTTATTTTGTATAAGCTAGTAAATATTGATATTCATTTTTAAAAATAAAACGTCCTAAACGGTTGAGAAGTGTGTTTACATCGAAAATGAAAGTAGAATCGAACAACCCGGAAACAAGGGCAGATATTATAAAAGCACGTGGTGTAATGACAGTGGAGGATTGGGACACGATTTCTTTATGTTCTTGTGTTCTTTGTTGCTTCCAGCTCAAGTTTCATTCCAGCAATTTATTCAAACGTGATTACTTGGTAAATTAAATGATATTAGAAACAATCAGAGAGATCGTTTATGTAGCAGGAACTCTGGACTTAACTAAAAAAATTAGCTGATTGTAAAATCTTACAAAACTTTTGTTTCTGTTAAAATTTGCATAAAGATATCTTTCTAAATTGTTTTCAAAAAAGATTAAAACTAATTTTCAAAGTAATGAAAAAATGAAAGTTTTCTGCATAATATTTAGATTTGCATCATATTTATTTTGTTTTCTTTTTAAATGAGTCCATTGTTTGGATACATCCCAAAAGCGAACACTCGTTTCAAGTTGCATAAAGTGCAAATGCTTGAAATTTTATTTTATATATACATGTACATAACTTAAAACACAATTCTTTAAAAAATTGTTTTAAATTTAGATGGGTGGTTGTATTAAAGGCATTTTTAATTTGATGGGTGGTGGGGGAGAAAGCAATTAAAAATGTATGGGTGGTGGGGTAAAAATAAAAGTGCCTTCCAACCCCCCCATACATTTTTTTCTGGAATAGCCCTAAGTTACATCTCGATGAATGAAGGCAGTCCCCTCAAAGTTCACCAGTTCTCTTTCTATAACATAATAATTGCAGAAATTACCAATAACATTATTTATATGAAGGTATAATGTTAATATCATGTGATACAATATACATATACTGTAAAATCATATACATTGTATTTAGTGGGGTCAAAATTTTTGAGGTGTGAGGAAAAAGTATTTGTTATATTGGAGATTTTATTTAATGGTTGGAAAATGTTTAGTAGTTATACATATGAAATTTGACATTTCAAAGTGGTCATAAATTTGTGGGTCGCTCCATACCTCGAGAACAACAAAAATTAGACCCCTGCGAAAGTTATTGATTTCACAGTACAATAACGTAAAATTATAAGTAACCTCAAAAGACTTGAAATGCTCTATAAATACAAACCTTTGTCATAATACATATAAAATATTATAATCCAATTTTTTTTCAAGGACACTAAAAAAGATGAGAAGATAAAGAAAGATGAATCACAACCAACACCAGTGGTCCCAACAGAGAGCCCAGAAATTCCAGGTAGAAGACATTGTTGTTAAAATATTGATCTACTGAAAGTTAAACTCCTAAAAATAATGTCTTTGCTGATGACCAAGATCTTTCATCTATCTACTTGTTGAAATCCTGAACACGTCTGAAGAGAAAAGAAAAAAAGATGCAAAAAAAATATCAACCTGTTTAACCTGATACTTCTTATGAAAGTCATGAGATTTAATTTTCCCTCATTTCTTTGAGGTTAAAATAATTGATTTTAGATTTTAAGCAGTAGATTAATCTCTGATGTACATTTGTCATTCTTTCTCTTTTTGCAATGGACAAACAAAGTATATATGTAATTTTTATACATTCAAACAAAGGCACTATTTTTGGCTAATGATAGTGATAAGTAGCCAATGAGAGATAGAAATATGAGCTGATGATTGAGGGAGGTTTATGATTTTCTAATAAATTTTCTTGATTCTCTGTAGTTGGAAATACTTAAGATATATAATATGCATATTTGTAGGTTCTGATGGTAAAGCAGTTGAAATGCTTAGCTCTGAAATGAGTCAGATGACAGAAACAGAGGAGGAATTTGGGGTCCGATGTCCGTGTGGCTGTAATGAGGTCAGTTAATAACAACACTGTGAAAAGATTGTCTTGGTATTGTAACAGATTTTATATAATACCATTGTAAATTGTAGGACGATGGTCTGATGGTATTATGTGCAATCTGCAAGTACTGGCAACATGGCTTGTGCTTCTGTATCAAGGAGGAATATGAGGCCCCAGAACACCATGTGTGTGATGTCTGTGCTGATGTTAGTATGAAATTAAATGTGATTCCCTGACATTTACTCATTTAGTTTAACTATATAATGCCATTAATGTAAATCTTGTACTGTAACTAATTCAAAATAATCATATGGCTGATTCTTCATTGTTTTAACAGAAGGATGATCCTATAAAGCAGCCAACAGATCCCTATCTGTACAAGCTGAGCCCTATAGCTATTCAGGTGATTACTTCTAACCAGTAATTGTAATGTTTTTGTAGAGGTATATCAGTAATGAAAGTCAAATGAGGAATTACTTTAATACCAGCTAATTGCAATTTCTTCTAAATAATTCACTGGTTGAGCCTTTTATTTAAAGTGATAGAGTTGGTATCCATGTTTGTATGTGTGATTCATTAGAGAACTAGGATTGTTTTTTAGCCATAAATTTGTGATTCTGTTAATTCAAAACTAAAACTTCCAATCTAATGGGAAAAATGGAAATGAAGTCAATCATAATGCAGTTTGATAATAATAGCTTCAAGGACCAATATTCTGTGGGTATGAGCAGAACATGGTTCACAGAAGCATAAACTGAATTATGAATATAATTTAAAACAGGTTTTTTTTTGCACCAGCACTGGCAGCAGCGAAAATTTGAATTATTTTGATGAATGCATGATTATCCAATAATTGCAAAAACATTCATATTAATTAAACATGCAAGTAAAGTGAGTGACAACTTATTCACAGTTTTGAACACTATATTTATTCAGTATTGATCATCCTTATATTGAGGAATAAAAAGCCCCTGACACAATGCGCAGGTCTTCTCATCCCTTTTATTTACTTTCTAAAAGTATTCTGTGATTGAACAAAAAAATTCAGTGAGTACCCTGTAACCCTGTTCTTGGACAAAATGATAGCTCACTAATGCACCTTGTTATATTGTAGACAACATGTCTGTATAGAAGAGCTCTGATGGCAGCTACTGAATCTAGCAGAGTTGTGGCACCAAGTCTTGCTAAGAGACTCGGAGTAGAAGTGAATATTGCACATGGGCTCATTGACAGGATGGAAAAAGAAGGATATGTGAAGAATTCAGGGAAGGGCAAAAAGTGAGATATTATTAAGTAAATCAAAGTTTAACAAAGTACATTTTACTGATGTAATGAATGATATTGATAGACTTGCATATGTGTAGTATAATATGCATATATCTTTTTAAGGCTGGGAAAAGTGGTAGACAATGAGAAAATAATGAATGAGGGAGTTGAAAAGTACCTTATAAATAAAACTGTCATCAACAATGAAGAAAATAAGGTATATGCTTTTAAAAAAACCCCACCTGATTTGAAAATTTAAATTTGATAAGCTCTCATGAAGCAAAGTATTTCAATGGGAACTTTTAGATTCTGATTTCTTGTTCTCTATTTTAGATGGAAGAGACACATGATGTTGAGTCAACTGAAAAGGTAAGTAAGAAAAAGGAAGAACAGTTTTTCAGTTTACCTTAGGAGTTGAGTAAGATTATTTAGGAATCTCTGTCTAGTTTGTTGGGTATTCCAGGGCATGACTGATAGTTGGAAAGCTAAGATAATTTGCATAACAGGTGAAGTCGGTTGTGCATAAATTATCCCATGTTTCCATATGTTGTTTTTATCCTTGGATTTATATTGTCTGGATAAGCTCCTTTTTTTAAGGAGGTTCAATCCCAAAAGCTATAAGCCCTTCCAGTTTGGATGCCTAATCCTAATTAGGGCCCCGCTTGGCGGGCGCCCTATAGTGATCAGTCTGTCTGTCCATCCGTCCTTCCATCAAAGGTTAAGGTCAAAGCAGAATTTTATGAAAAATCCTTGTCTGGAGCATATCTTCTCTCTCCTTGGCCCAATCGTGCTCATACTTCACCCACAGAGTTCCACTTGACATTGTATGTGCATTGACCTTGAACCAAGTTTCTAGGTCATGGTCAGAATTAGCCTCTCTGCTTAAAACCTTTGTTTGGTGCATAATTTTTTCCCTTTAATTCCAGTAAATTTATATAACTGGGGATACAAGATAACTTCAATATATATCTGTAAATTTGCAATATCCGTGAAGTCGTACTTAATGACTTTTACTGTATTACACAAATGTTCCTCTTCAAAATAAACCCTTTTAAACTACCTTACATTTTCATGTTCATTGTTGCAAGCGGGGCCCTTTGAGATGGCCACCATCTCAATGATATCTAGTTTCTACTGAATCTGACTAAATTTTCAGAGTGATGGAACAGAAAAATGTTTTAAGGAGGAATTCCAACCCAAAATGTCTTGAAATCCTACCAAGACCAAACTTGCACTGATATTGCATATAAGGATGCATACTACCAAAATATTTATTGAGTGTGAGACTGGGCCAAAATAAAAAATACCTTTGTTTCCCCGACCGACCCCATTTAATCGCACCGACTGAAAAGATTTTTTTAATAAGATGATTCAAATATTTTTTTTATTGTTTACCAAGTTTTATCAAATACAATTTCATCAAAATCAGTTTTTACCAGAACGGCCGACATTGTTCTACTGTGATTTTCAACCATTTGTTGGAAACAAAATGACGTCCAGATGTGATTACAGGCCATTAGCTCTTCATAAAACGGTGGCGACGTCTCAATCTTATGCTTTTAGCTAATTTGAATTCTTCACTCTTGAAACAATTCGATAATAAAATTTATCATGACTAATTAAGAGTGTTTCGGAGGTGTCTTGGCGTCTCCATGTGAGTGAATAAATTTTTGAAAGGGACGTTAAACAACAAACAAACAAATCTGTCTTTGAATTTAAGGTACATAATACATGGTAAGGCCTGTCTCATGAGTAGATGAGGGACCCACCTAGTGAACACATCATTCAATTTCACTGCATTTTATTGAATTTGAGTTTGATCTAATAACCAGTTCATCTATGTTCCTATGTTTACTATATATGCCATTATGGAACTATAGGAGTTGTTGTTGATATGCCTGCATGTACTAGTATTCAACCTGATAAATATAATTCTTCCTGCCGTTATTTAGTGGTTAAACTTCGTGACTATGACATTGTATATAGCATTTTTAGCTCTACTGGTCAGAGACCAGAATAGCTTATGCAATAGTAATGCGTCCGTCGTCCTTCCGTCTGTCTGTCTGTAAACAATTTTTCAGAATGCTACTTCTCCTACAGTTTTGGATTGATTTCAATATAACTTGGCACACAAGTAGACTACACTAAGATACATAATTCTGTGCATCGGTTTTTGATTTCGATTAACGGTGTTGCCATGGTTACTAAAAATAGAAATTTCTGTGATTTTTTTTCAAAATGCTACTCCTCCTACAGTTTTGTTCCGATTTCAATATAACTTGGCACACAAGTAGACTACACTAAGATACATAATTCTGTGCATCGGTTTTTGATTTGGATGAATGGTGTTGCCCTTGTTACTAAAAATAGAAATTTCTCTGAAATGCTTTCAAATTGCCACTCCTCCTTCAGTTTGGTCCGATTTCAGTATGACTTGGCACACAAATAGACTATACTAAGATACATAATTCTGTGCATTGGTTTTTATTTTGATGAGTGGCAAGGATAATTTCTCTATTTATTGCTGTATAAACCAGTAGAGCTACAGTCTCGACAGAGACTTCTGGTTATCATTTGTAGATTCGGTTTGGTTCAATTAAATATTGTTAACATACTCTTTCCAAATAGTTTTGAAATAAGTATTCAGCTTCCTGAGACGTCCATTGTATTTTTCTTTAATTATGCCCTTGAAGGTTGGCTGTTTCTTTGCTTTTATTCCCTTCGAGATTTGTTAGGAGGAAATTTAAACATTTCCCCATTGCTTCAAATTTAGATGTACTCAGCACTTTTTTTGCCATTAAGAAGTAGGGGATCTTTTTTGAGTCAGCAACTTCTGCGACACTGGACATAAGTTTTAATAGTTCCCTTTGAAGGATCGTTTTCAACTTTACTCATTGGGATTTAAACCTGCGATTTAAAATTAGCCACTTACTTCTTAACTCCAAAGCAAAATGCTCCAGAACCACCGCAAATCTCATTGCCAATTAGCCACTTACTTCTTAACTCCAAAGCAAAATGCTCCAGAACCACCGCAAATCTCATTGCCTCAAAAAAAGTACTTTGATCATCTATAAGCTCTGAAGGCTGATGGATGGTTTGAAAAAATATACTCGTATGTCTGGTCTTTGCATATTTGAGAATCTTGTCTATTTTATTCAATTTATATAAATGTATTGGCATGAGATATTTCACAAGTTCAACTAAATAACAGCTGTGAATTAATTAATCATGAATTTTGCTTTTAAACAGCATATGTATGATACTTAGCATTTTGATCACAAATCGCTTTCTTTTGTACTTTTCTTATTTATAAAGGTAATTTTCTATTAAATTTTAGTATATATTTTCAAAGCTGCTGTCAGAAAATAAAATTGTTTACCTACCTACCGACCCAACTTGAGAATTTAGGGTCGGGTTAGGGGAAACAAAGATATTTTTAATGCCGGCCCTGCCTTATTTTTTTCTCCTTGAATTCCATCTTTTATGTGAATGACCTGACATTATATTACTTACATGTATCAAGTTTGTTAGTGATTGTGTTGAGAAATATATGAGACTAATCTATCTCATAGACCCTCAATTGGACATTTTTCTCCAAAACTGTTTTTTACTTTCAATAAGCCATTGATTCATTTAAAATTTAAGCATTATCAAGGGAGGTAACATTTCTACATATACATGTATAAAGCCTGCATGATCACTTAAAGTGGGAGATGCTAGGTTTCATTAATATCAATGGGAATTTAAATTGGTTAAATTTTTTTCTTTAAGGAAAATAAATCAGTTCAATTGATATATGAATTTGAGACATTTATCTTGTCTTGTTCTATAATTAGTAAAATCTTTATGTGTGTAGTTCAGGTATATCACATAAGTGTGTGGTCTGGGCATGGCTCAACTTCTTAGGTATTTTTTTGAAGCTACAAATGATCAAATGTTTTAATCTGAATGGTATGGGGTCAGATTAACATTTGTAACAATTTAATGTTTTTTCCATTGCTGTAAAAAGCACATAGAGAAAATTACTGATATGACTGAAGATATGGATCTTGGAGAACAGAAAAAGCGAAGGAAAAAGAAACTGGGACCTATCTCAGAGGTAATACACTGTACATATATGTGTGTGTATATGTATGTACATATATTTATTTATGTTTTCTTTAAAGTGCAATTTTTTAAAACTATAAAAGCCAGAAGGCATTCATTTACCTCCTCCATAAACCACAAAAATTACTATTGAGCTAAACTAATGAAATAATGAAAAAATTTCTTTATAAAATAGATTTTTACTTTATTAATTTTCACACAAGTAATTCTCTGATCTAGCTGATTTAAAAACTTATTTATAGAATGTGAATTATATTCTGAAACAATGATTAATATAGGTCAGACAAAGTCCTCGTCTACTACAAAAGAAACCTGATGAGGACAAAGACACTCAGCAAATTCAGAGAAAAGGCAAGAAAAGAGCTTGTTCAAAGATTTACGAGGTGTGTTGTAGTTTGATGAGTTAGTAATGGCTGGGCAAAAATATTGATATATCGGTATATTGCAGTACAATGAAAAAAAAATTGGTATTGCAATACATTTTTGCAATTACTGATATACAGATGGACTCAAAATTTCTATCATTAGATATGAAGAAAAATTGTCCAAAAGGTTTGTGAGTAAGCCAATCAGTAAGACAGAAGCTGCTGTATGGGTTTTTTTTAAATTAAATTAAAATGATCTTTTTCTTTCACTAATCATTGTAATGTGCATTCTACATGAAAATTGAATTTAAGGGGGCCGACTATAGTTTTATTGTGTGAAAACTACAATAGCGAAACTCTTCATTTTTATACCATATATAACTTACATTAACTTAAGTGTACATGCAAAGTTTGGGGGAAATCTACCGTCCAGGTATTTTTGAGGGACCGTCTCAAAATACAGGTACATTTACTATAGGATTATATAGGAAAATGCCAATTTTTAGCACTTTAGAGCAAATTATACAAATACTACAATAGACATTTTGTTCAAACTATAATATTTGATGAGTAATACTATATTATACAATATATGTAAGAAACACGAAATTCTACCGTCTTGTTACCAGAGGGGGCATCTCAAAATGCAAAAAATTAGCAAATTTTACTATTTTTATAGAG